>JAPEIX020246457.1:0-14888 GCA_026122405.2 Zoanthus sansibaricus
ACACAAGCTGGAAATGCGCTTTTTTCGCTGTTTTACACCTATTTTCAAAGTGTGTTCACCAAATCTGCTAAGATTGTGGAGTTGCGCGACCCAACCTGGGCTGAATTACGACATTTTGTAAACTTTTTAACCACGCAACTACGTGCATGCGAGGAAAGCCATTTTTGTGACATGGCACTTGTCGGAGACACTCTGGAAGGTTTCAGAACATTCGTTGTTGGTTTCATGATTCTGATGTCCCGAGTAAGTAGTTTAGCAATTACAAAATAATGTTAAAATAGCATAAAATAATTATAATACCAGTACCAACCATAGGGCATATCCTAGAAGATTTAACTTGGAACAGCCTAGGACCTTAAGCTTAATAAAATAAAACTTAATTTTAATATTTATACTTATTATTTTTTTAATCTAAAATGTATTCCTTTGATGCAAGTTTCAAATACTGTTTTATTAGAATAATGTTTCACAAAGTTTGTTATGTAAAATATTTAAGACCTGTTTTACGAATAAGTATCGTGAGGAAAACGAAGCAATCGTAAGAGACTAAGGCGATGAAAATACAAATGATGGTCTCTTGCTTGTAGGACTTTGCTACACCATCACTGGATGAGACAAATGTCATGTACACTGGTTTAAGTGAAGACGAAGAAAAAAACGAAATTGAGCAGTATCAGTTGAGGCGAAAGTGGGAAACCAGGTACGATAAAGCAGTAGAATCGTAGACAAGAGCTTTTCATACTCATACACGTTGTATTAGAAGAGTTTGCTAAATCTTTGCCTTCTAACCAAAAAGTCCGGATCTTGTAGCCCGGCTAAAGCTAGATTTATGCGTATGTGTGAGTTACAATGCTAAAGATGTCTCGATTTATTATCCCTAAGAAACCGGTAAAATGAAAAGCAGCTTTTTCTAGAGTTAACGCACGAATAGTTTAACGTCGCTTCCTGGAGGAGTCATAAACTAACCTTTTTTTAGCACCTCAGAAAGCTGTTCATTGGTAAAATTCTGCGATTTATGGTCACAAACATTTTTTTGAGCTGGAAGCTATGTGGTTTTCAAATAAATTGCCAACATAAGAATACTTTGTTTCGATAGTTCCCATCCGTACCTGTTCTTCAATCAAGATCAGATCACCATGACCTTCTTGGGTTTTCACATTGATCCAAATGGAAACTTGATTGACCCCGAAAGAAGGTGCATTATTCAAGAGGGGCTCATGACGAGACATCTAAGGACTGGACTTCATGTGCAGCGGGTGGATTTTGAAAGCAACTACGAATCTTTAAGCAAGTAAGTCAGACAAACAACAGGATCGAATAGATATATGGCTGGATTACATAGCATTAAGGTTGTAAAGTTTGTTGTGTTACGAAAATAAAAAAAAATGCAAAAGGTTTAGAGTTACGATGCTGTGATCCTTAAGAAAATAAATTTAGATGGCTTCTTAATTTTCTCTGTTTTTTTTTTTGTTTGTATTTTCATTTGAAATGGTCAAGCAAAAAATGGTGTAATAAATGTTTTGAAGAAAACCAGATTTTTTTTTGTTTAATACAGACAAGTTTTGACAGTTGTTCCAGCCACCCACAGCGTTGCACAACTACGGGCAATATCTAAATGTTGTGCTTGACATATTTTCCTTTTTTATGTACAATACAATACAAATACAATAACCTTATTTAACGTGGTCAATGTTCTTAGCTAATTAGCTACTTTACAGACATGCCACAAAGAAAAATAAACAGACATGCCTCAAAACAAAAATCGTAACTCCGAAGATAGCAGAAGCAAGTGTCGCATGTGTCTGCTCTAAAGTTAAAAATGTTCATGTTCATAACATATATTATTAAAAAGCTTCATTGACATAAAATTAATTTGTATATTTTTTGTGCATTTTTACTACTTAAACAACTTGCAAAATCAATAACTTTAGCAAAAAGCTTTTCTAAAAGTAAAGCAAATGAGCAGTAACGGAAAAAACAGATTTGTTAAGTAAACCAAACACAGTACGCATGAAATTGAACATGAATATTTCAAATTTTTGAATTGATTTTGAAATAGCATTTAAATATTTTGATACTGTTTATTGTAATTACAATTGCGTATTACAATTTTGAAAAAAAACGTGATTTTAATTATTTTATGGTGTCTGTGTAGGGCTGATAGGATCGAGAAATTGTGCTCAGTGATGGGTGTTGAATGGCCTTATGATCCCGACAATACTTATGAGCTCACAACTGACAACATGAAGAAAATTCTGGCTATTCACATGCGCTTTAGGTATGTAACGCCTGTTTACCATTAAAGTAATTATGCAGTACAGTAAAATAATATCGAGATAGAATTCGGACAATTTATTCTCATTGCATATCTCTCTGCTGAATTACCAGTGGTTACCTTTAAGATTTTATTATTACTATTTACGGACTGTTACTTTCTGCTCATGTTGCCAATTTTTGGATATCAAACGTGTTTGGCAAATATGATTATCAGTTTCCTTTCTAACTCTTTACCGTCGGGCATGGTTGGCGCTGCTTTCTGACCACAAGGTCCCCAGTTTGATTCCCGCTTTGGCGAGAATTGAATGTTTGTGTGACCATCTAGGGACACTACAGAAACCATTTAGGCTCCGGCATTATGGGTCACCTGGCTCGTAAAGCATGTACATTTTGCTAGCTAACTTTTTACGAAAAAAAGTGCCGGTCTGCAGGTATGGTCATGGAACAAAGAAGAAATGAGTGGAAGAGATTTCTTTTTTATTCTTTTTTTTTAATTTTTGTAACTCTAGGTGTGGTATCCCTGTGGTAATTATGGGAGAAACAGGTTGTGGGAAGACTCGGCTTATTCGTTACATGTGTGGTCTCCAATCAGGTCCCGGTGGGCCACGGAATATGCTCCTAATGAAGGTAATATCTACTGTTTTTTGTTGTGTATGTTCAAACTACATTTATTTACTGCTTTTAGTCTTTGACCTGAAAAAGAAGTTACTACCGATTTATAAAACAAACTAAACGTTATGTAACAAGTTGGTTTAGAGTGTTTTGATCAAGGACACTATACCGTTGTCTGGCTGCATGGAATAAGAACATTATGAAGAACCCTACGATTATGAGATTACAGTAAGTATTTGGTTAGCCAGTGTGCCTTCGGCTTCGATGTTGTCTGAGGATACCTCATATTTGAAATAGCTGACTGATACACATTATGAATTATGCACACTTGAACATTGCAGTTGTGCTCAGTTCAGGTTTACAATGACGATATGAAGCGAGTTGACTTAAAGAGATAAACTTCTTTGATGTTTACAGGTTCATGGTGGTACAACTCCTGCAGATATAGAGAAGAAGGTTGCGCAAGCCGAGGTGATGGCTGCTGCTAACAAGGAGCTCAAAATTGATACCGTGCTTTTTTTTGACGAAGCTAACACCACTGAAGCCTTAGGGCTGATCAAGGAGGTGATGGTGGACCGCAGATTGAATGGGCGGCCTGTAGGTCTCGGCCTTCCAAGATTGCAGTTTATTGCCGCCTGCAATCCTTACAGAAGGTACTTAAGTTAAATGTTCTAATCTTACTAAACTTTCTATGGTACGTTCTGCAATGTTTCCTTTTTGCGTACAATGTGAGTATGTAAGCTAATCAGTTCTTCATCATGTGTGTGACTGATTATAGACCAGCAAAAGTATACAACTTTGAGCTCATATTTTCAAAATGTTTTTATCAGCTTTGAAGATTGTGAAGAGAACATTATTGAAGTAGATTGAAACAATGGGAGTTTAAAAAGTGATCTATGTACCACAAAACGAATAACGAAAAATGTTTCAGGACCTCATTATGATTTGAACTCTTTTTTTATAACTCAAGCTTTGAAAGTAACAAATTTGTCACAAATATTAAATATGTCGTTTTGAATCTAGACCACAATCCAAGTTCGTTTTTTTTACTTTCCTGTAATAGGCATACTGATGAAATGATCACTAAACTTGAATCTGCTGGCCTTGGTTATCGTGTGAAAGCAGAAGAAACTGACGACCGCCTTGGTAGGGCAGCATAAGATTTTTCTTACGTAGTTACTGTGAAAACTAAATATATAGGTTTGATTAAGAATACATTGGTTTTGCGTTTTGGCTATATATATCTCTTCAACCTAAGTGCAGGTAAGAAGCATTTGCTGCAATCACTAGAAACCGACACAGGCAAAAATGTGATAGAAACATCGCTCTGACGAAGGGCTAATGTCAGCTTTTCCTAGACACTACGGCGATGATAATTTGTTTATCACATATTACTTCAAGTTTCTATCTACTCACCGACGCATTGAATAGTTTTTTTAAAACTATTTACTTAAAGTATTGTGATAGAAATATTTGTTTAGTCGACAGTCATTGGCAACAATGATTACAAGCAGCAGTTACAGTAAACAATAATTGGGAATTAATACCATAAGCTACATGTTAGCATTAGTTGTTAACTGCAGCTTGTGATATATAAAACCTAGGCAAATTATAAATATTTTACTTAGTAGAGCATAAATTTAAAGAGTGCTTTAAAATGGCATGTAAACCTTTATTCAGTATTGATACTTTCATTATTGTGATAAAATGTATACCGCGGGGTATTAGCAATGTACATAACGGAGGTTTCAGCAATAAGGTATTGTTAACAACTCCGGTCGTTTTATACCAGTTTAAGTGACATTGAGGAACCACTAAAACTAGCACGTACCTAACAGCTGGATCTCCGTAGCTGATTTGGTTATGCCGCAACCGTAATATCGCATATATCTTGTTGAAGCTTGTACTTTTGTACCCGTCGTCTTGAAACTATGAAAATTGCTTATGTAACCGCCAAGATAGTTTTATAACGTGGTCAGTATTTCTTCCAACCTTAGGCTGCATACCCTTGCGTCATCTCGTATATCGTGTCCATGCTCTTTCGGCGAGCATGCGCCCGCTTGTATGGGACTTTGGTCAGCTGAAACCAGAGATTGAAGAAATGTACACGCGGCAGATTGTGGCTAGATATGTGAGTATAATAACTATGATAAATGAAAATTAAAATTAAAAATTAATGAGATTTTTAAGGAAATTCATCTCACTACAAATTGACACATCTACTGGAATATTTATAATTGTAAAGGTAGGAAATAATACACTGAAACATGTGCATTTATTCTTGTCTGCAACCATCATCACACGACAATCCTCTACTCAGGTCAATTAAGGCCTAGGTCATGCTCAATGCTCTCCTCAAAGTAAGTTTTTTAGCAATTTATCGGCTGCTCCTTAACCAATTTCTTTCACCTTGGTATCAACATTTTCTCTACTAGTTAATATATTTTTTCTCCGTTTTTAAAGTTTTAGATTTTAAGATTTTCAGGTGAAATTTGGTTCTTAATTTTAATCGCTCTGCATGCAAAAATTATTCGCACTACACTACCCCAAGTTGTATTGGTATGATAGTTCTTGATCTGAATTTAGTGAAACAAACTGGACTTAATGTTCACGACAACTTTCTTTAAAATTATTGGAGTTCAAAGTCATAAGTTTGCAAAATTGCGGTTTTGAACTCAAACAACTCCACCATTAAACCTCGGAATCCTGAAGTCCATTATGATTGTGTTAGACCATGTTTATATCTTTCATATTTGCGAAAATGGAAGAGATTTGTACAAATTAGGGAAAATGCAGTGTAAGATTTTTTGCCTAAATCTTTGGAACTTTATCGACGAATCACTCAAAAACACTCATACAAGGCTTTTTATAAATACAGTTAAAACAGCAAGTTTTTTCTACTTTTAATGTTTTATTCTCTCTATATATGTTCAATAACTAATTAGTTGTATAGGTTAAGTAATATTTATTAGTATGTGTATCTTGTGAAATTGAATTGAGTTAATATAATTTGTACTTCTCGTTTTGACTTTTAACTGCAAACGTAACTTAAGGCCACCTGATTCTATACGGTTGACTAAAGTTTCAGGAAGGTTAGTTGATTATTTTGCTCGAACTCGTATGTGAGTTTTACGCACGAGAGTACACTTTTGACTTGATTAATGAAACTCTAACTTTTTCCTTGAGAACTACAACAATTGTATCGTCCAAAAACGATACCATTCACTATTTTGGATTCCTTGGAGACAAATAAGCGTAGGTTGGTGTTTTAGAATATTTTAGTTTAATGGTTTTCCAACAGAAGAGTACTATGTACAAAATTTCTTTAGCAATAGTGGCCATGATGTTTTAATCATAAAGTTAATGATGAATACATTGTATTAGATCACCGTATAGTAACCAAAATTAATGTAGCTTCATTAGAGATATTTGACAAAAGTGTCTCTTGTTAGGTACTGTATGAGAAAAGGATCCCAGGGGATCAAATTCTAGTGAATGCTATAACAAAGGTTCTTGCTGCATCACAGTGGTACATGAGAGAACAAACAGTAAGTTGCCCAATAAATCGTTCTTTTATTGCATTGCTTCTTTTGGTTTAACTTTAATCGACAGAGCTTGATTTTTGTCGAAATGTTCGAAAAGTTATGGGAACTGGAACATTTAAGTTATGGGAACTACCTTTTATGGGGAAATAAAAGAAGCAACACGCTTATCGTAAAGAGAGGAGTAGTTGTAGCCTGCATGTCCTATTAAGGGTATTTGATTTCTTTTAAAGCGACTCTCTAAGAACCCTTGGGGTCAATACAAAAAGATTAATCTTGTTGTTATTAATAACTAAAACTACCCAATTTTTCACATTCTTTTTAGGATGAATGCAGTTTTGTGAGTTTGCGTGATGTAGAACGCGCTATGACAGTAATGGTGTGGTTCTATGAGCACCTTGGTGAGTTAACGCCACTGATGGACCAATGCACGGATGACCAGGAAAGTGACGAGGAAGAGACAGGCAGTGAGGAAGAGGAAGACGAGCTTGAACGTGCTGAGGTTTGACTTTTTGTTCCCACTTTAGCTGAAAGAATTAAGAGTATATTCTATAAATTTCAAATTTTCCTTAGAACATCAGTCTAATTATGCTCTATTTTTACATGCTTCCTGAGGCATTATCTTTTTTTATTTATTGTTCATGTGTTGTAAATATCTGCTATCTTCCTGTTGCTATTCCTCTTTTACAAGCTTCTTATTCTCTCCCTTCCATTTTCGTATTCTCTATTACTTATCGATCCTTTTTATTTTTATTTTCTCATTTTCTCATGTTCCTTCTTCTTCCTTTTTTCATATTCAGCTTGTTAATCGTCTTTGTTCATCTTTTTCGCGAGCTAGTATAATAAACTATATTTAATTATTATACTTTATACTTTTAATAAATCTATTTTACATCGAATAGAATTGGGAATGATCTTTAGCTACATATCTAACTATTCTCTGAAATCAAATTACAGAGTATTGATGAGGTCACGCGTGCCCTTGTGTTATCTCTGGGAGTTTGCTACCACGCAAGGCTCCAGGAACGAGATCGCTACCGCAGAACTGTTGCTTCCTTTTTTAGAAATCCTTTGAAACTGCCTGGTGGACATCAGAGAATCTTTAATGAAATTTCAAGGTACGTTCCTGTCATGTTACGACTGTATTTTTTTTTTGTTGGAGAGTGCGTAACGCTAATAAAAGAAACCTGCATTGCTCTAATTCTCTTGCATGCTAATAAGAATTTTGAACCAATCTGCTTTAAGCATTCGGAAAAATCTATTAATTGTGGAAACTAAACCTAGAGAAACGATACTAGTCTATCAGTGTTATGTTGTTTAAAGAAAGTCAATCATGTTTTGACGTAAAACACTTCAAATAGTTTTGGAATCAGTGTTGGAAAGAAAGTGTTTCTGAAGTTAAATGTTCAGAAAATAGTCTGAGTCACTGACGGATATCGAACTCGCAACCTTCTGATTACTGATATATCTGATTATCAGAAGGTTACAGGTTCGATTCCTGTCAGTGACTCAGAAATTTTCTGAGCATTCAAGTTGAAGAAAGGTTCTTTCTAACTTTATAACCAAGTGGAAAACTTTCATGAAAAAAATCGATTCAATGTTCTTTGATAGAATTGATAAGTCTCAAGGAAACGAAATTCCTTAAAAAAATTGATATGAAATTCTTTACGTTTCTTCTGTAACGCATCGTTTTTGTTTCACGTGCATATGTTTTTCACTCATTTTTGTTCTAGCTGTCAGCGTGCAGTCCTGAACGAGCTAGAGCTGGGTCGGAACATTGCTCGGAACACTGCATTGTGCGAGAACGTGTTCATGATGGTTGTGTGTATTGAGCTTCGCATTCCGCTTTTTGTGGTTGGTAAACCTGGCAGTTCGAAGTCCTTGGCAAAGGCTGTGGTTGCCGACAACATGCAGGGAGATGCTGCACGCTCAGATCTTTTCAAAGCCTTCAAGCAGGTATTTTCCTTTCACCGTTTTAATTATTTATATTTGAAACTAATTTGATTTCGTTAGTATTAAAGACGCTTAGCTAAGTCCTATCACCACTCTAGTGTTTTATTGAGCTGGCGCTTTCGGCTAGCTGAAGTGTCAAGCAGATTAGAATCTTTAACTTCTAGTTGACGAAACGCTACTTGACAGCAGGTTTTCTCCCAGTACATGCTGCTATTGGTTTTACCTATTTTTAGGTGAATCAGTTTTTGGCGATAATGGACTTCAAACGAATGTTCAATTCTTGAGTGGAGGTTTGAACCCAAGATCTTGTTTCAGAGCTAGAGCTATTACAAAACGTTACTCGGCAACAGCGCCAATTGTGATAGCTCTACAATTTAACCGTTTTTTAAAGAATTACTTACCGTTTTTAAGCAAACTTAAAGAAAGTAACAAAAATTTGTTTCGTTTCATGTCATCTCGAATCTATTGTTATTTATTGTTATAGCTAGTCAAAGGTGATGACATTATATATGTTTTTCTTGTTTTGGGTAATATTTTACACATTTGAATATAACAACCCTCCAAAAGTCATACACAGTACTTAAGCGCTTTTTCAATTCCTCTTTTCATTTATCAACTGTGTTATTCTTAGGTACACATGGCCTCTTACCAGTGCAGCCCCCTGTCCACTCCTGAAGGGATTATTGCCACCTTCCGACAGTGCAGTAAGCTACAGGAAGGCAAAAACTTGGACAAGTTTGTGTCTGTTGTAGTTTTGGATGAAGTTGGATTAGCTGAAGACTCGCCTCTGATGCCGCTGAAATCTCTCCATCCGCTCCTCGAGGATGGCGTCACAACCGATGACATCATAGATGCAGACGAGAAACCGAGTCGTGTTGCTTTCATCGGGTTGTCAAACTGGGCTCTAGACCCGGCCAAAATGAATCGAGGAATAATGTTGTCTCGAACTGTTCCCGATACGAAAGAACTTTATGACAGTGCAATGTAAGACTTATTTGCGCAAATAATCTAAAAGTCTAAGTTTTTAGTTATTACTTCTTTATTGAAGGCCTGAACTGAATATCTCTGTATTGTTTAAAACCAAGTATGGTCAAGACTTTATCTTTCATTTGTGATTTAATCAGAAACATGTTTTTAGAAAAAAAACTACTTGTGTTTGTAATCAAGTTCAAGTTTAAATTCAAGCTTTTTATTAAATGAAAATATTTTTATATTTGCGGCCTCATACACTAGTTACAATTTGTTCAGCTCATTAAAAACCACAAGGCTTACTCGCATGAGGTATGACTTTGTTTAAGGAATATATTACATTCACTTGTAATGACTGCAAATAGCATCAAACCAGTGAATATAGGTTAGGAAACTGATGAAATTATTATCGGGTTTGCAAAAAAATTGGATTAATTTTGTCTTAACTTTTAGCTGATAGCATGCAGGTGTTTACACTGCCCGTAAAACCGGAAGCTGGAGACGTAAGATCCGTGTGATATTGCAAATCGATTTTAATTTGCATGACTGTAGGAAGGAAATTAGCATAGAACCGTGAGAAGACATTAGAGTAAGATGTGTAAGAAGCTTTTATTGTACAGGAAGGGTGGTTGGAGTTAATTTTGCCCACTAATGCTTTTAGGGGAATCTGTTCAACGGATCCAAGGATACAGAGTCTTGTCGCTCCACTGATCGACGCACTAGCCAATGGCTATCATGATCTCTACTTGCAGCAGAGAAAATTGAAAACTCTTAAAGACTCTAAGAAAGACGAGTTCTTTGGCCTTCGCGACTTTTACAGGTAAAACGGTTTTTTCTTTAGTTCTTTCAGCATTAATTGATTGATATAATTTCAAATAACACTGCGTATCAACTGCCCTAATTGCAAAAACAAGTTTATTTGATGCGTTTTAAATTAAGTATATTTCAGGCTTGTAACATAGTATATGAGATCAGGATCAGGCCTTAAGATTAGCCCGGGATCAGGGATCAGTGGGACCGGAGCAGAGATCAGGGACATTTTGGATCAAGATCAAAATGTTGTCCCTGGGATCAGGGTTCAAAAATCTTTAAAATTTGGGATCAGGGATCGAAATTTTGTAATTTGTTAGGGATCAGCGGGAAAAAAATACCATGTTACGAGTCTTCTATTTAATATAATTTTAGATTTATCGCTTACATCAGTATATGTTTGAGTCGAGACACATCTAAACGTAACCGTAAGAGACGGCTAAATATTTTGGTAAATGAACAAACGTAGAAAACTATTTCAAACATTTATGAAGACTGTCGCTATAATGGATAATAATTTCAAAAAAATTTGGTCATTCCAAAAAATCATATCCTGATTCAAAAAAAAAATATAAAAAAAGGTAAAAAAAAATCTGGGTACAATCTTAGTACGTAATGAACAGCTAATGAGAAGTTTGGGGGTACCATTGAAAACTTGGGAAGAAAAGTAGAAAATATAAAGGGGATCCTTTTGCTTTTTCCCGGTCGTTTGAGGGTCATTGCTGCTGTTTGGTATCTGTCAGACAATCGTGTCCTAATCCTAATGCGTCCGTTATCTGTCCAAAGGCAGTTCCAGTGTGAGAAGAGTGTATAACACGTGAGAGTTCACTGTGTGTGTTTACTATTTCTGGTAAATGCACAGCTAAGGCTTAGAATAGCATTGATTTCTGTTTCAGCTTGATTAAGATGGTGTACAGTATTGCTAGTGTGAACAATCAAGAGCCACAATGGCCTGACCTGGAGCATGCTATCAGAAGAAACTTTGGAGGGTTACACGAAATTGATCCTGTCAGCATTTTTCAGGAACACTTTCCGACCTCGAAGCACTCTACGGTTAGTTGGAACACGGAGAAACATTTCTTTTTTTTACCTGAAAACATATTGACTCTTGCTCCACTAAGCACAACTTATCTAAAACTTTTTTTGCAACTTATTTCTATTTTAATGTCTAAAATATTAAAAAAGATGATGAAACTCTCAGGTAATTCCCTAAGAAGATCTTGGGATTTTAAAAAATTGGCTGGAGTCATACAATCAGAAGAATCTTATTTTGTGCTACACTATCAAAGTTCGTAATTTTGTGTTTTTCAACCTTGCTTAGTTGTTAGAATCTGTTGTATAGCGTGCGACATGTCGCTATTAACACTCTTTGCTAGAGTTGTAAATCCAATTTTACTCATCATTTGTGATTTGAAATTGTTTTGACTTGCAATTCTTTTATTATAATACTAATATAAAGACAGATATTTTTTGTGCTAAATCGTTAGATTGAGATAGAGAATCAGATATTTAGATTAATATTCTAAATATAGTAATTTTTGTTCTCACAAATTTCGAAATTCTCGGCACATATATAGCAGTGTTTCTTTGATCTTCAAAAACGAATTTTTATTTTCCTTCAGGAAGAACAAGACGAACAGTTGAGCTCCATATCTCTTATCAAAGCAAGTCTTGAAAGAAGAAACACAGAAGGGTTGGTGAATGCTTTGAGCTATAAAGTCCTTGGAAACAAAACGGAAATAAAATTTCTACCCAATTAAAACTATGTAAAAAACGGCTTGGCAAGGATGAATGTAATTTTAGTTGTTTGGAGCGGCAAGCTAAATACGGTTAAAAAAGGATAACGTCCGGACGTTGTCCTTAAACCCAAAATGAATCGACAAGGAATCGTAGTTTAAACATCCCAATTCATCCTCGATGAAATTAATTTCCTCAATGAAATTTACCCTCGCTAAACTTTATCTTTGCCTAGCCGTTTCTATTGTGTAAATGGGTTTTAAAGACCTAAAATAAAACGTCGTTAACGTGACAATCCTATTATACTCTAAGACGTTAACTCAATACCAATCTAGGCCATTTCATTTGATAGCCGTACCAGCTATTGTTATTCTTGTTCCGTTATGGAAACGAAAAAAGTACACGTTGTAGTCAAACGGTGGCATCAGTAACTCTTTTGAAATGTTTCTACAATTGCTGGGTCGGGCAATGGCCGAATTGAAAGGCTCCTGACATGCGAAAAGGTAAAAAAACGAAAATGGATATCTCGCTCGTAACAAGAACTGTGACACACGTAAAATTGAAGAAAAAACTTTCAATGCATTAACTTGCTGAAGAGGATGCAGACTACAGACCAGTTGGACGCCTTAGGTCTTAATTCATAATCAAAATCAGTTTTTGCAATTTGGTAGCAAGATTTTACATTTATAAATGCAGATTAAAGGGTAATAATCCCAACATTTTAGACTTATTACTATGTTATAGTACAATTGAGAATGAAATACTATCAATCTCAGCAATGGAAAAGAATAGAAACCACTGGAACCCTTAAAACTACCGTTTGAGTAAACACGTAACGACAGGCGGAACACATTTTCGACTAAATAATGAAACCGAAAACCCGAAAATTTCTCAAAGTTATCGTCTGAGCTGTGTACTTTGCTATTCAGTGGATTGAAATCATTTTTGAAATGTAAAGGAACTGTTTTATTTTTATGACTTTTTGTAATTTTATGAAAGTATGTGAAATGTTGCCATATGTTGTTTAACATTCTTTTTTTATATTTAAACTGTTAATTTTGAAATTCTTGTGAAGGACAACACGAAGAGCGGGCACTGATTTCGTTTACGTGACGAAAATAATTAATCTATATCGCATAACCTGAAGAAACTCTTGGCAATTGTTTTGAAAACGTGTGAAATAATTTTATTTCCCCCAGATAGAATATCAGCGAAATATGTTAATTGAATAACTGATTTTTTTTTCTGTCTGTGTATACTCTCTGTAGCGAGAGTCGTTATCTTCTCGTTCTAACAGAGAACTATGCCGCTTTGAGAATAATTCAGCAAGAGCTATTGAAAGAGGAGGACGACGCAGTTGTCATCTTCGGCAGCAGTTTCCCTAAAGATCAGGAATATACACAGGTACAATAAGGATTGCTTTGTTAACGGTAATGTTCCTACCGTTGTTTAGGTGAGGGGGTGGGTGTGAGGGTGGTGTAGAAAATTATGTGAAGCGTTTGATATTTGAATTTGTGATATATTCATTTTCTTTTCTATTTTTGCCATGTATACTCAAAAACTATGATAATAGTAATCAGTAAAGATACTGATAATTATAGTTGTGATAAAAGATATTTAGGTGTCAAGTTTTCTAGCTGACTAAATGCCTACTAATTGGCGTCACCATCTTTACCAATCTAAGGTGGATGCACACCTTTCGTATGAGATACACACACACACACATACACATAAACACGGATATGTCTCCGAGGGTCTACATTTTAATGTCCTTATCCAAGAAGAAGTAAAATTCTAACCATTTGCAGTTTCTTCTCCTACTCCTGCTGGGAATCAAACTCGAACTCCCACACGATAGACTGGCACCTTACCAACTATGCTAACCAGGCGCCGGTGATAAAATCTTGGATGTAAATGATGATTTTATGAGAATGCATGCAGCTGCTGATGAAAAGGATAAGGATATGATGATGATGATGAGGAGGAGGAGGAGGAAGAGGAGTACAAGAAGAAAACTGCATTCAACGTCAGTTGTAAAGGAAGTTGTTGCTCATTCGTCTTTGCTAGAGGCTAATATTTAATCGCTTGACGGCTCAGATCTTGACGTGAAAGACTAATTTGCTGAGGGAGAAAAACCGTACTACCCGGAGAAAAGCTCCATGGGTCAGATTAAGACTGACAAATCCCAGCCAACGTGAAGAGCCTTGGAATCGATCCCAGTCGTAAAGGTTAAAGACACAACTGATAACCACTACTGTGAAGAAGAAGAAGGTGATGATGATGATGATGATGATGATGATCAAAATGAATAGGATCATTGTGAGTAGGAGGATGGGGATCATGATAAGGAGTATGAGAATGATGATGATGAGGAGGAGAAGGACGAGGAGAAAGATGAGGATGATGAGTAGCTAGCATGATGACGAGGGTGAGGATAATGAGGATGAGAAGAAAGATTAGAAAAATGATAAGGATGATAGTGAAGAGGAGGAGGAAGATGATGATTAGGGTGATGTTAGTTGTTACCACAAGTTGACGGTTTTGGTAACTTAATTAAGTGTGTGTCGTTTTATTAAGGGTTAATGACAGGGTGTGAGTGGTTTGTTTACAAACACCACGCGCTGGCGACATGATGAACGAAAAATTTGAAAAATTAACAAGGTAAAAGCCGATACAATCTGAATTCACTGCATTGCAAGTCAAGATGCATGGCTTAGGGAACTTGAGGCAAGAATTTAAACAAACAAGAATCTTTAAATCAATTAAGTTCATAATAAAAATGGCGTAAGCTCAAATAGAATAAAATTAAATAACTGCCGGTCGTGCGGATGGTGACATAATCCAAAATCACGTGTTCAATTTTGACCAATTGAGGTGTGCGGATTTTTTTGCAGTAAACAAAGGTTGCTTATAATTTTTTTTGAAATATTTCTTTTCATAGTATAATGCCTAATCAGTTGCACTAATTCTTAGTTCTTAAGTACTAAT
>JAPEIX020247204.1:0-14886 GCA_026122405.2 Zoanthus sansibaricus
AAAACAGACTGAAGAAGGGCTATGCCCGAAAAGTCTGTTTTTTGTAAGTTTGACACCTTAAACCTTTATATACTTTATTTTTACAATTACAGCAGTTCAATTTATACACACTTAGCCTCGTTTTGGTTTGATATATTCAATATATAAAACCAAAGCGATATATTCAGCAGGAACAAGGATTTAAAACAAATAACCATTGCTTCACCAAATTTTGTGCAGATTAGAAAGTCTTTGCCTAATCCTCACTGCAATTCTTCGGATTATCCATAAGTCTAAAGCCGGCGTTGCTAATTAGCGAAACCAAACACCAGAAACTGGAAAAAAACATTCAGGAGGACAATGCTGTCGTTACAAAAAAATATGATTCCTCATATTCGATGAGATATACAAAAAAACGTTATATCTCAGCCGTGTAATTTGGATTTGCTGCCATAACTTTCTGAAAACTTAAATCTCATGCTTAAAATTGAAACAGCTTCTTCTTAATGTGAATTTGGAGAACTTGTGTTTAAAGGCTTAAATATTTTAGTTTTTAAAGTCCTCGAATTGATTTTTTAAAATAGAGACAATAATTAAATTGTTCCAATTTAAAATGTTTAAATCAAGGCGCGTTAAGGATTATGGACCAGGTTGAACTCCATAATCGCACTTTAGCAGGTGGACTTATTAGTTAGACTAAAAAACGTTATTACGAGAAGCCATTCCATGTTTTTAATTAACAATATTTCTGCTGTCATCCGATTTAAATTGTATGTCTGGAATACTATATATTTATCATAGTATTTACTAGTTTTATACTTTTTTAATTATTTTAGTTTTTTGTTGGAGTCTTTATTATGCTTACATTGGTGTATGAAACCAATTATAGTAAAAAATTAATATCAAAATGGTAAATTTTATTGTTTTTGAATTTGCTAAAACATTCAATTTTTTCTTTTTTAACACGGGTCATCAGCCAAGCCAATATTAGTTGAGAAAGCGTCCCCGGGAAAAGTTTATTCTTTCCTTGACAATCCGCACTTCGTGCGAATCCACTGTGAGTACAGAGGCTATCCTACACCAAACATCACAATTTGGCGCGGATGGAGGCAGCTTGCCAACGGTACAGGCTATGCAGATTATTGGTTGAAGACTGACGACAGGCGTGACTTTGGCGAGTTTGGATGCGTTGGAGAAAATGAGTATGGTCAACAAAATCACACAATTCAACTGGAATTTGCAAGTAAGAACAATTATTGTCGTTTGACTTTACTTTTCTGCAATATACTGGCAAAATCATAAAAAAACCAAATTTAAAACATATCTTGGTAAAACTATGAGAAACATAACACAGTTAATGGAGGGCATCTTATTAAAACCTTTTTTTCTAAGATTTCTGTTTGCGTTTTAGCTTTTTTCCTCAAAAAACCGTTTTTCCTTAGAGGAAGAAATTTCAAGAATGCACAATGTTTCCTAGATCGGAAATTGGATCTTATTTCGTTTCTTTTAATTTAAAAAATGGATGACCAATCATTTTAAAAAAACTGAAAAGATTCCCCGCAGACCCTCAGTCAATATGCTTATTCGGTATTTTTCCCAGAGAAACGAAGGTCCATAAAATGTTGACGAAAGTCATGAATCGTTGGAAGCTCGCACCGTTTACATACCTCAATATTGTTCGATTTTAATTTGCTGGAATATCCCTTAGGTAGCATTGGAAAAAAATCTGCGATTCTGATTTGTTTTCATAGCCAGACATTGTAAACTCAACAACTGTAGAGCAATGCAAAGCCTGAGAGATATCCGCCATGTTTAACGGCTGGATTGTGTGAAAGTGCTCGCCCCAGTCCTAAAAGCCGTGCTAGCAGCCGGACGTTTTATTCCCTCACAATATCTCATCATGCACTTCGTGCACGGAGAAGATGAAAATTAGAATTAGTTATCCATAGTAAGCCAGCAGCATCAGGAAAAATAATTGGCAGAAAAAAACTGCTTCAAAACGTAATATTATTTCCAAAAGGTCTCAATAGCACAAGTGAAATAACAATTTTTATAAACAAAACAACTCTTCAACGCGACATGTTTCGATGTTCCTTAACATCATTCTCAGCTATATGAATTAATGTTAATTCATATGGCTGAAGATGACATTAAGAAACATCGAAACATGTCCCGTTGTATTAAAAGAGCGTTTTGTATAAAAATTAATGTTATTATAATTATTTATCTATCACAAAACTCGATTAATTTTGCTATTAATAACAGGCTTTATATTGTGCACTTCAAGTAACAAGTTAATTTTGTCACATAGCTAGTGTGTTTTTTCGACTTGAATGCGTGCTATCATTGGCTAAATCGAGGTCACGTGGATGAGTTTAAATCAAATGTTTCCCACATGCTCACCATCTCAAAATTGTTTACCAACCGGTGAACACTGCTGTCGCGCGTCACGTTTGAGTGCGGAAAAATGTACTAATGGCGATTTTTTCGTCTCGGGAACATTGAGATTTTAGGGAAACAAAAGAGTCATCAAACGTATAATAATTACAACTCCTACTACCCTAGTCTAAGAGACTAAAGCGTTATACTGCGAGACTACTGCAAACATTAACCTGTGATGATTTTCTTAGAACCACCTGGCAAACCAAGAGATGTGACATGGAATGCAACTTGTGACTCCATTATGTTGCGGTGGAAAGAACCTTTAGAAAATGGCGGAATGCCCATTGTCCAGTATTTTGTAACGCAAGACAAAAAAAAGACAATTACAGTTGATGTTCCTAAATCGACGGATCCAGTCTATGGGCGGCGAGTCGGTAATTCGTATGAGGTTAGAGGTCTTGAGCGCAATGAGAAGTATTCGTTCTCTGTGGAAGCACGAAGTAGGGGTGCCCGTGGAGAGACAGAAACAATCTTAGCGAACACAGTAAAGTATTGTAAGTGTATGTCTTTTTGTAAAGTTTTTCTAATGTTCACAGGAATCCAACTCCAACTCCAACTCCCATCTTTCCCTAGTGTTTTTTCCCTTCAAAGTTTTAAATATTTTGATTTGTGTGTTCAATAATGTAAGACTGAGATTAAAAGTTCTTGGATGTTAGAGTGCTCGAGTATATTCAGTAAGTGGATCACAAGATCGTATAGAGTCCACAGCTGTAATATACAGTAACTGGATCACGAGATGATATAGAGTCTACAGCTGTAATATGCAGTAAGTAGATCATGAGATGATATAGAGTCCACAGCTGTAATATGCAGTAAGTGGATCACCAGATGGTATAGAGTCCACAGTTGCAATATGTAGTAAGTGGATCACGACAAACTTTAAGTTTCCAGAGCCACCAACGCGACTCCTTCGTCAGAAAGTTTACACTGTGAATTCTGTCCTTCGTAACTTGTATTGTAATGTGCGCTTAAAATACCCGTCTGAGGCTAAAATTTATATAAATAATAAGGATCTCAATTAGAGTTTAAAGTCGAAATGCAGATATTAAAAAAGTAAGTATTAAAATGAAAATTTCACAATTATAAAAAAATTTTAGAAAAAAATAAAATATATTTCTAAATAAAATTTAGAAATATAAAATTAATACCAAACTCTAGCCACTAACATAGCGAACACACTAGTAGGAAGTATTAGCGTTTGAAAATATTACCTTTGCCCCAAATACTTAAATTTTGTTTACTGATTTTTAACATTGATTTAGTACTTAGAGGGAAAACGAAGAGGTTGTTGGGGAGGTTTTAAGACATTAAGAAATGTTAATTTCACAAAATTTAATTACCATTCATAAAAGCAGTAAAGATACTGTTACCGTAAATTATTGCCAACGAGCAATATTGCCGATCGATGACGCGAGGCTGGCGAGGCGGCAGCATTATAGAGCCGTGCAAAAAAACTATACAGACGGAAAAAATCTCGAGTAATCCAGATAGATTTAAGTAATGTAAGATTTTATTATATAATGCCAAAGAGGCCTTTTGTCTTCGAATGGACCAATCACAGTGGGTTACCCTTGTGACGTCAAGGTAGCATGGCGAACAAACAGTGGCTATATAATTCGATTCATTTTATCAAGGACATTTTATAAAACAAGATTGTCGTTTTAAAAAGAAAAACATTTCAATATGCAAAACAGAGTGTTACTATGAAAGTGTGTATGTTCGTATGGTTTTTACACGTAAAGCACACTCTGAGATATTTTGGTTTATGTTTCTTTCCAAATAGTAAAATGAGAGCACCAGAAGTTCTCATTGCTTGCACAGCTCAGTTCTGTTCCTGGGTTTATACATTGTACAAAACAACTTTTTAAAGAGTAATAAATCCATAAAGTTTAAGATTTTGTTGTACACAGGTCGCCCAGGTCGTCCAACTATAACCGCTCCGACCAATTCTCAACTGAAAGAAACTACCATTATTTTGGCATGGGACCCACCCCCAGACAATGGGGGAGACAACAATCTCCGTTACCGAGTACAGTACAAAGAAGTGCTTGGGGGAACAGCAAAAGAAGAAACATTTCCCGATTCCACTGAAACCCAGTTCCGTTTGCCTGGTCTTAAGTTTGGAATAACCTACAGATTTCGCGTCTATGCCATCAGCAAGGGAGGGGTTGGAGAGCCGGCAGAAGCCCAATACATTGTTATGGATGTCAAAGGTACGTCTAGACACTTTCTACACGTAGCCGGGTATTTTCGAAAACGGACATTTTTTTCTTCGTATTTGAAAAAATCTGCGTCCACACGTAGCGTTTTCGAATCGTATTTCACCGTCCACACGAATACGTGAGTTTTATTTTCAAATCATAAAAACAGCTAAACTTCATTCACTGAGCATGCAGCGGCCGAAGCTCACTAAGCATGTGCATTATTTTAAAAATAACTAAGCCCGCCACCTTTCCTTACTTTTGCTCCCTCAACTTTGGACCTTTAATTTTCTCTTTATCGTGGAAAACTACAAAAATAAAAGATCCAAATGAAAAAAGGAGAAGGAAAAGCACAACCCTTTGTCTGGTCGGAAGACGAAGTAGAGCTTTTAGTCAAGATAATTCAAGGGTACAAAGTTCCCAAAACAAGTGACAACACTATAATTGACTGGGAGTCATGTCAAATCAAGTACTCAGACATTCCAATGGGGGCAAACTGTACGAATAGGGAACTTGGAACCAAGGGTGACGTTATCGTATTCGCCAAAACTTCCATTTTCGACCATCTACACGAATGCGATAAATCTCCGTTTTTAAAAATCTACAGTCTGGAGAGTGTATTCAAAAACCACCGTATTTGTTGCCGAAAACGCCGTTTACGTGTGGACGGGAGGTGCAAACGGAGAAAAAAATCTCCGTGTTCAAAAATATCCGGATACGTGTGGACGGGGTCCTGGTCTTTATAGTACAGTATTGCATGGACTCGTGAACAAAGTAGTTGTAAAGAGAGCAACTTTGCACATTATAAAACAACTGAAATACCTTTCTAAATACTTATAAAGGGCATTAACAAGCTCCAAACTTTTTGTAAAAATTATTAACTTTTAGTTCATTTTAATCATTCTGTTGAAAGGTCATATTTATCATGTACTTGTTATCTAAATGGACGGAAAAGCAGTAAATTATTAAAACTTTAATAAAGATCCAGATTGTATTGACATGTTTCGGTATGGCTCATGCCCTCATCGGAGTTGCGAAATCAAATGTTGCACATAGCATATAAATTGAAAATTAAACAATAGATTATGTTATTTAAAGAACACAGTACAATGGAGAGATTGAAGTGATGGTTTTAAGTTAACATGTATAAGTTGTTGATTGGGTGAGGGCTTTTCCCAAAGGATATGAATAACCTCTTTAATTTTGATTACAGTTCTGTAAGGATGAGTTCAATATCAAGTTAATTTTCTCCAGTTTTATAACTACATAATTATTTGGCGTGAAAGACACTACACTCTTTTTACTCGGGCTACCTGTGGTAGCAGCCAAATTGGGCTGATTACCCTTTGCATCGATTATACAGCAAATAGTGAGCGTGAATATTAGAAACGATGCAACTGCTGCTGTGGCCCAATGTTGCTCTCCGGCATCAGCAAGACAAAGCTGTAAAACACAATAATATAACATTATACCCAAAAAGACAAACCGATGTGTCTTTTTGGGGCCATCTGGCAGATGCGGGTTTATGATTTTTCTTTGAGTCTCGAAGGGGGAAGTTGGGCACTTTTTCCCGTGGAATGGTCCCGTCCAAATGACCCTAACCCAAGTTCAGATAAATGTTTGGACTACCTTCATGTCAAATCTCAACCTTCTAGCCCCAGTAGTTTGGTTGCTGTAAGCGTTAAAAGTCAATATTTTGGTTCTAAAATTGCGTGAATTTTATTAAAGCCAAAGGTGAACTCGGCTGATTATTTCTTTTAATTTTTATCAAGTGACCATGAGTCAAGTTTAAATAAATGTTTGTACTAGCTTCAGTTTAAATTTCAATCTAATAGCCCCAGTAGTTTGAGTGGTAGAAGTCCTAAAAGTAAGATTTTTTTCAATTTGTTTGATATATTTTTGAGCACTTCAAATGACTGTTTAGGCTATTGAACGAATGAAGTTGCAACTGCATAATTTAAACATTTTCAATGGCAATTAACAATGTTTAAATTATACTGTTTGCAGCTTCATTCGTTAAATAGCTTAAACTGTCATTTGAAGTGCTCAAAATAAATCAAACAAAATGAATTTTTTTTAAAATTTTGATAAGAAGGGTAAATTTAATATGTGCTTTTAAAAATGCAATTAGAAAAGCGTTTTCACTGTTTAGCTAGTTAAATCATAGAATCCAAATACTACATCCAAAACAATAAGAGAGATTTTGAAAATGAAGATAAATGAAAAATTGATTAGTAAAACATGGTTGGTCGTTTATGACCAAAAAGAGTCTTTTTGGGGCTCGCAGACAGACGTTTTTATATTAATGAAGGGTTATCAATACTTGCAGTATATCTTTCCAGTAACATCTCATAAGCATAGCGTATGCGTTTTCCGGCGCACTATATGCTTTTAGCCACACTATCTTTCCTGTCACATCTCACAAACAATACGATTTTACTTTCATCAAATGTTCACTTATTTATGTTGCTCTCTGTTCAACAGCTGGCAAAAGAAGCCGTGCTCATACTATTACAGCTCACATATACGTGGTTGCTGCTTTGCTGTTTGCTGCACTGAAACTATGAGATACTTCATGTTTCTGCACTTGTTATGACCGAAAACCTTTCAAACCTGTTTCCATGGATATACTGACGTATTCTTCTTGGAATGAGGAAAAACTTCGTGATGATTCAAAAAGCGGACCTCTATCGGCATTACAAACTGGTGTCCCTTAGTGCTAACAATCAAAAGTTCATCGTCTTTTTCTTTTTTTTTGTTTTTTTTTAAATAAGTTTTAATAAGTCTCAAAACGGTAGATTTTTTATTAGTTTCTTGAACGTAAAAACCACTATCTGAAAAATGCAGAAACAGAAAAAACAGAAACACTTTTAGTAATTATCCATTTATTTTCCTAGCAAAATATATGTGCTTTATCATTTGTTTTTTTAACCATAAATTATATATGCATTTTTATGGCCTAACATTAACCTCTACTGAATTTAAGTTACGCTTTCAAAATACCTTGAAGTTTATACTTCTAGATCGTATTGAGACTGAGTTTGTATCATGATGTAATCATTGCTATTATGAAACTCTGAACCCAAATATAGTCTCAATAATCGTTGTACAGCTCAGGGTGGCATTGATAACGTGACCGGCCCTTTCAGTTGTTCCTTTGTAGTTCAGTTTGGTTATAGTGCTGCGGCGGTAATTGACTCTTGTCATGTATATCATTGTTTACGCAACGGTATAAACTCAGTCTCAAAAACCGATTTTGACTGTATATTTAATAACATCCGGATAGCACACAGTGACGTGCCTGAGGGCCAAGACTAGTTGAATCTCTTTGAAATCACTATTCCAAATGTGACATAATCGCAAATCCATGTATTAGCAACGCATTCATATGTAATATCAATTGTTCATACTGAAAACCACTACACAGTATATCGGCTTTCAAGCCATAGCAAGCCACGGGAAACACGTCAGTGTTTTTATGTCGATTGTTAACAGTTTTCCATGCAAACTTTAAAAATATCAAAAACGCGTCAAAGGAAACTATTAGCAGAATTAATATCGGAAAATAATAATAGTACTAAAAAAAAGAACCTCGCTAACTGGAAATAATAAAGTTTAACGCTTAATTTGTTTCAACTGCATATTGCAAGTCTCCGTTTTGAAGTCGTATAACATTAAAAAAGATCTTTATTCTTTCTTTCCGTTTCAATTTTTTTACTGAAACAGTTTAAGCGTTAAAAAGCTGGAACATAGATTGGTATTCACAAGTTTCTCTTTTAACCTCGTTATTGATAAAAGCTTTCGGTATATTGGGAATAACCTTTAGACACTCCGTGTTCTTGCCAAGCGCACAATTCCTAGCTATGTTTTGTACTAAATAACTGTTAGTAAGTATACACAATCAGTATACCTGTCCATACATGTCTACATAATATATGACACCTTTTACAAAAATCATTAAATCCTGATATCAGAATGCAATTAAGTGATAGTTTAGTTGCCAGTATTTTTAAGAACAAATTAAGGCGATGTCACGAGAATCCCTATAATAAAAATTATATTAAAAATTTAGCTTCTTATATAAACGTAGTAACTGAAATTAAAACAAGATTTATATTTTTTTCAAGAAATAAAAAATGCCTTTTCCTGAAAGTGTATTGTCGTGTTGAATACGTCCCCTAAACGTTTCCCTTTTACGTAGTCCCGTTCGTATTAATTCTTGAATTGCTGGAAAGGAACGCACTCGTGATGCGGTTAGTCGTGAGTGATGGGCATGGAATGTGATATTAGCCCAGTCTTTCGCGTTTTCAAATTGAAAAGGAAATAAGCAAAGAGTCTTTCCACCTTATATAGAAAAAATGCAAATATTACGTGAAGCATTTTGCATGAAATTTTAGTTTTAAACTACTTGAACTTCAAGATTGTCAGAATATAATCATTTCAAAACAAACATTACCAAGTTTGGATCAAGCGTCTATGGTCATTCTACCTCCTATAGAATTTTATTTATCAAGTATAAACTACACCGGCCCTTTGTTTAAAACATTGTTGGCGTGTTGATTTACATAAATGGCGTCCATACAGATTATACTGACAGGTTTATCTCTTCTCACGATCCTAAAAGCAACAGGTAAGTTTTCCAGTTACCAACCGAGTTAAATACCTCAAGTAAAAAACTTGTAAGATTGTACAAAGACAGATAGCATTTTGGAGTTCCTTTGACTTAAACGACGCTGAGGGGTAAAACTTCAACTTCTACTCTTTTGGAAATTGATCAAAACGAACATCTGCTCAAGTATTGAAATATTTCTTGTCCGGTTTTCCGTTAGCAATAAAAGATTACATCAAGGCCAAAAGTATCTCTGTTTTTATATAATTTGAAAATTTTCTAGGCAAGTATAATCTCGGTAATATCTTTTTCTTGCTTGTCAATTTGTGCGTTTTAATGAGCAGGAGCGGCTGTCAAAGACGGCCCGTATATCGGTATAAGCATTATGTCCAAATATGTTTCAGTGTACAGCGTTTTATGAAGTTGCGTTTTTATCTTTTTCTGTTATGTACTCAGTAATATGTTGACCGTGCTTTATATCAGTAAATGATAAAATGTGGGCCACGTTAAACTCCCGGCACCAAAAATGTGCCTAAACATCGGATAGCAAAACGAAAAGAGAAATGATGCTTTTAGAAATACACAAAATTTATTCTATCAGTAAGAAGTAAAAACCTAGTCACTATTGCAAATACTGTAATGTGATTGGGTACGGTTTTCGCTATGTATTAGATGATAGATAGTGTTTGCGGTATGTAAACAAGTAATGCAAAATGGCCGCCCTTTCCCGCTTTTCAGATGGTTCAGAAGAAGAACTAAACGCTCTTTTCGAAAACGAATCCTACAGTAAACTAAAGTATCAAATAGTATATATAATGTAAAAAATTTCAAAGGTAAGAAATAAATAATTGAGTTTGAAATATCATTTCGACAGTTTTACTCAACGAATAGTCGTTGGACGGTTGGTGTATCAGCATTATTTGAATAAATTCAGTAATATTCTTGGTCTATGAACTATAGCAATCTCATTTAGCCTAATATTCCTTCAAATCGACTACTCGAGGTTATGAGCATTCTTTTTCTATGATAAAGATTTATCTTTTAAAAACGATTTTTTTTTTCAAAAAATGATAAATGCTCAAGTTTGCATTATTTTGCAGAAAATAACAAGAATATATTTGTTTTTTTAAAGTCTTACCGAATTGGAATGCAATAAATTTGTTTAAAAACAGTTTTTCTAAATTAAGGATGTTTGCTCATTCAGTTTACGGTTCGCTTTGTACATACCACGTGTGATTAATCCTAACGTAATATATTGAATTACAATATATTTCCCATAGTGCGAGAGTTCAATGATAAAAAGTCGAGGCAACCTTCACGTCGCTGGAGATTAAATTTCCGATCATGCATAAATTCTTTGTAAATAAAAACATTTTTGTTGTGCCAGACTGGCCCCGTTCGAGTTTTTATATTCTTTTTGTTGATAATTATAAGGGTTGGAAGAATAAAAACATTGCGAGTGCGATATGTAATTATCTGGAAAAGTAACCTAATCATCTGTTAAATCGAAAGTGTTTTTATTTATACTGAACAATACAAATTTTAACATTTCACTTTAAAATTATTTTAAAGAATAATGACAAAATATCAAAAACGTTTGGATCTTTTCTAAATTTTCAAAAACTTGTAAACCCTTTAATTGTTTAAACGTAAATGCTATCGATAAGGCGAGCAATATTTCACGTGTTTGGAAGTTTACTTCGTCAAAGAAGTTTGAGCCAAAACAATAACATTTGGAGGCAGGTTGCAAGGTGCAAGAATTTTATTTACTCGAGGAGGAAACAAAAAAGTTACAAATTCTAAGACAGGATTGCTACAGGGATACCAGTAAGAATAATAATCTTTGTTCGATAAAATGATAAGAGGAAAAATAAAGATAAACACCTAAAATCCCCTAATAAAACAAGATAAGTGTATAAATGATTTCAGATTGTTGTTACAAGTACAGGCGCCTTACAAGTTTCTTCTTTTCACCAGAGTCAGCAGTAGTAGTAAATCCTACCGCGGCGTCGCCTGCTCTGGATACTACCATCAGGGCCACGTGCACTGTGACCGGGGAAGCCTTCGATAACTGGTATGGGCCAGAAGGAAGAAAAATCGGTTTAGTTGGCCGAAAATATGTAGAAACCAAAGGAAATGTTTACACTCTTTTTATAAAAGATGTCAAACCAGAAGATGGAGGACAATACGAATGCCGCGGAAATGTCAGTTCGGCAATTCTTGAGGTTGACGTGCCATGTAAGTAAAATATAACGCTGATGATAAAGGTACAAATCCAATCATAAAAATGTGACAGAATAGCCAATTTTCATAGTTCATGATAACCTTCCAAAATGCCTAAAAACCAATTCAGTTAACTACTGACTGGATTTAGTATTTATAAAGTATAGTAATCTTGAGAGCTGCATCAGTTTTTCTTTATATTCAGCATATTTGATGTTACTTTAGTATACTCTTTTATTAGCAAAATAGTTATTCAGTTCAAGATTGCATTTCTCTTCAAAATATAAGATATCTAAACTGACTCTCGTTAACTTATTTCTGGAGCAATTTTGTTTGGTATGTCTTTACAATCTAAGGCCAACTTTTCAACTATCTAAACTAATTTAATTTGAGTTAATTGCTCAAGTTTGGTGAAAAACTTTTCTTTCGCGTTTTCGAACAGTCGTAATCATGTTAAAGATATAAAAATTTTCGGTGGAGCAACTTGTTTGGTTATGATTGAGCAAAATTATTCTCTAATTAACTTTCAAATACGTTTGTTTATATATATGGTCAAACAAATATAGACCTTAAAAGAACAAAATGACATCTTCTCATCGGTGATCAATTGTGATATACGGTTAATTTAAACTTTCTGTGTTGTTTTAATTTATAACTCTTACAAACTTGTTTGTTCAACAGTTTCTGCGAATCCACCAACCAGTCAGAAACTGATTTTAAACAAGAAAGGCAAAATCTTTCTTGGAGCGGCTGGATTTCCTCATCCTCAGTATAAATGGAAGAAAAATGGCCTCAACTTAGACGCAGAAAATGGGGGGCATCATATTAATTGGTTAAAAGATGGCTCTCTGGAAATACCATTAGTCAAAGTTAGCGATGCAGGAAGATATGAATGCGAAATTTCCCAAGGATATAGCTCCAAACGCATCGTGATCCAGGTTTCCGTGGTTGGTAAGTGAAATTAAGACTGGTTTGATTCGTGTCATGCCTTTAAAATAAAGGTGCAAGGCCTGACGACCAACAGATGAAGCTACAGCAAACCGTCAGCAACTAATGAAAGCAAAAAATTATACTTAATGCAAAATATTTTCATCCATTGTCAATATTTTTGTTGTAAATCTCTAGCTTTTACTGAAAAATACTACAAGCCGAACTTTAATTTTTCACTTTTGACTAATTTCAATTTGTATATATAAGTGTTTGCAGCCTTCTATAAGAACACAGCTATGATCGCTCTGATCAGGTAGTTTAGAAAACTTGCATGCAGCAATAACGAAACGCAGCTAAACGAAAAGGTATCTTAAATTAATTTTTTGTTATTAATGCGTATTTTTTCAGAACCGCCTAGGATTGTGGCAGGGCCCCAAACTAAGCGAAATGTTACTGCAGGGTATAATACGACATTCAGCTGTATGGGCACAGGCCTACCAACACCTACCATTACCTGGCTAGACAAAAATGGAAGAACTGTTGATCAATCCGTTGACAAACGCTTTGTCATAACAAGCAGTAACAAGGAAGGGAACGTTACAAACACTACCGTTGGGCTGCTTAATCTTGTTGGTGTTAAGCCCGAAGACAAAGCGTCTGCGTTCACTTGCAAGGTCTCAAATAATGAAGGACAAAATACGAGCGATTTAGCACAAATAACCGCTGTCTATGGTATGTGATGAATCAAGACCAGTCGCCATTATGCTTTCATTTCATTGAACTTATCTTCTATGGAAACCTGAGCCTAATTGCTAAGTATGCCATGCTGCATGATAAGACCCAGAGGTCTAAACAGCTGTCCATGGCTGCTATAATTCAGGCTCACTATTATTTATGGTATATTTAAGGGGCAAGGTTAACAAGCCCTAATAAGGTCTAAACAGCTGTCCATGGCTGCTAACATTCAGGCTCACTATTATTCATGGTATATTTAAGGGGTAAGGTTAACAAGCCCTAATAAGGTCTAAACAGCTGTTCATGGCTGCTGACATTCAGACTCACTATTATTTACAGCAGATTTAATATATGAGGAGTAATACCCACTACTAACGTTGTAGTTAGTCAAATTAGCTACTAGAACGCATGTGCTATCAAATAATCAATTCTTGATTTCTATCATTCCAACACATTGAAGTATCATGCTTTCCAAAAAAGGGAAAAGTCGACAACGTTGTGAAACTTTTGAGTCTCCCTTTACATTCTACAACAACTCTCTCAAGCAATGAAGATACTTTCCCAATCTACAATTAATTAAACATTCCTTGATGTTTTCTATGTTTTTCAATGTATTCTACTGAAATATTTGAATTCTTTGATTTGTTTATCAGTAGACTGATGTCCTAAGAATAGACTAGTGTATGCAGAGACAATATCATATAAAGTGCTTTAGATAAGCCGCTTAAAATCGAATTTAATTTTTTCAAGTTCTTCCGATTCTCGACAAAATAAATGACGTATACAAGAACCTCAACGACAAAGTCATTTTGACGTGTGTTGCATCTGGTGGTGATCCCAAACCAATAGTTCAGTGGACTAGGAATGGTCAAGTGCTACCAAACCAACAGGTAATATTGATAAGAGAGACTATTAATCTTGAATTAGGCTAGAGAAAATTAATTTCTTATTGTGGGGACATTTTGGTCAAACTACAGACAAAACTCCAATACCGATTTATACTAAATATATGTACACAGCTATATAACTGACGTAAGACGTTAACAATTTTATTCCTATGGCAAAGTTTAAAGTGCAAGTAACACTACATATTCTCGGCATAACCAAGAGTATATTTGTAATAATATAAGAACTTCGTTTTTTTACTGCAATTTTCTTTACCATTGTTTCAAAATCCTCAAGAAAATGATTCCAAACTATTAATTCACAAATGTTCCAACAAAACAGAAGTAATATGATTGCCGTATTATTTTGTATAAAAGTTAACCTTTTTGAAATAGGTTTTGTGAGGAAATCAGAAAAAATTAATGTTACGTTCTAATCAAACATGTCAACATCGTTATGATTTTGTCTGCGTCACATTCCTGTAATCTTTATTGATTTATTTTATTTACAAAGTCGCTGTTAATCAAGTTACGTAGCTAGTCAAGTTATACAGTTGAACATTAAACTGTCATTCTAATTCTCTTCAGTTGATTGTTATTGTGATTACATTGTTTAGCCTGTTTTTATATTATGCATGCAATATGTTTTACGCACTTGCATTCTAACACACTGATTACTGGAAAGGCAGAGGTTTCCACCAAAATATAAGTGCTGATGCTAAACCAAACTTTACACTGAAGTGAGTCCTGTCTTACTTGAAATAATCGTAATTTAAGGCCGTAGCCAGCAAATGGGGTATCCGCAGCGCCCCGGGGGGGGGGGGGGGGGGGGGGGGGGGGGGGGGGGGGGGGGGGGGGGGGGGGGGGGGGGGGGGGGGGGGGG
>JAPEIX020247659.1:0-14883 GCA_026122405.2 Zoanthus sansibaricus
TACCCAAACCCTAACCATTACTCCTAACCCTAACAGTGATTTCTGGTTTGGGTTATGCTTCCGATATTTTGGATTGTTGAGAAATTTAAAGACTGTCGGACACGGAGTTTTATTGAAACCCCAACCGACTGTCGGACACCGTGACACTTATTTTTTAAATTCTTAGAGATTATGAATTGTGTTGTACATATGGTACTACATATTAGATTTATCCCATTTAAAACTATAGCCAATCATGATCAGAAACCTAAAAAGCTATAATTGCAAATTCTGTAATATCCAAGTGGTAGTATTTCACCGAGCTTTCCAACAATTATGTGATATTGTGTCTGGATTTTCAGCAACTCCTTTTAGTCGTTAATGGTCTCCATATGATAAACGTTAATTTGCAATTATTTTATAATTTATTCAGTTTAATACAACTAAGAGGTCAATCATGCTTTAAATGTCAGCTGATCACAAGCTTTAGTTCTTTGTTCTCTATGCAGGGAATAAATTATTATTACTTTCTGTAATTTTTAAGACATATATTGAATGAGTTATATGTAATCTTTTATAATGGAAAATACATTAAGTGATTTGATCATGGTATATATTCCACAATATCCCATTAGAAAGCTTTGAAAAGCTACAGCTTCTTATACAGCACAATTTAACTGTGATCTTCAAAAAGAAACCTTATAATTAGCCCTCTATCAATCCTTTTTAGACATTTGTACTTTGTATTTAAAACTTTTCCAGGCTTATTTTAAGAACTCCAAAAACACTCTTTTTTACCATTGTCTAATTGTACATTGTATGTAAATTGTGCAGATTTAGGAAAAGGTTTGAATGTGTACTGTACATACTAGTTCAAATGATAAATTTACCCCGGGGGAATACTTTGGGGTAAAAAGGATAGGGATGATCGTCGGGAAATGTGAAAAAATATTCTAAAAAATACTAATAAAAGCATAAAAGTTTTCAACTCTAAAAAATACCTCAGAGCAAAAAATGATTCCTAAACAAATACTAAAACAGGAGGAACCCAAAAAAATACCTTCAATCATCAATTTGTTTTTGCACCCCTAAAAAATACTGTTTCAATAAAATATCTTTGATTTTTCTCTGAAAACCCCTAAAAAATACCAAATTACCAATTTTGACCCCTAAAAAATACGACGATCACCCCTATCATACCAATATAGGGAGTACCCCCCTCCCTGGAAAATTTACCCTATATAGCTATGGCACTGTAAGTCTACAAAAACTTAACTTCTTGAAAACCACACCAATAGTATAAAAATGCTTTGGCTAGAAATTTTATGCAAATGTTTATGCTGGGTTTTAGATAAAATTAATGTAATTATCATAATTTTAATTGTCAGAGAAAAAGGAGTGGATACAAAGTCACTTCCAGAGTCCTATAAAGTCAACAGTGCAAAAGAAAAGCTAGTTTTGTCTTACTGCGAAAACTTCAGAAGGCAATTTGTCCATCTGTATCGAGATCGAAAGCCACTATTTCTTAACCCACTAAATGAATGTGATGTAGAGGTATGCAAATTTTATAGTTTTCTATTCCTCTTACTTTTATTTGTATGATATGAATCATTTTCGTTGTGAGAGATTTAATTTTTTGTAATTATTTGTAATTATTACTGATCCCCATAGAAATTTGTGTGTGGAACTCTACGACCAACTCTGTTACCATATAAGGAGTTGTATAACTATGATGGCTGTGCCGAATTTGTGTCTGATTATCTCACATTCCAACCTCTTGACCCAGAAACTGAGTTGGTAAGAAAACTTTTTGTGAGGTTATTATGCAATATGTTATGTTAGATAGTTTTACCTATTATATTAGCTCAGTTAGGTCTGAATTAAGGAATTTTTGTGTTCTTGTTCTCTAAAAGCTGCTTTATTTTTTATTTTTTTGTTTAAAGTAAATTTGTAATTAATCACTTTTGCCACAATTTTCAATTATCAGGCCCTAATACGCAGGAAGGGGGGGTGTGTGGGGTGCACACACACCCCCCACAAAGGCCATAAAGGTCCACAAAGTCCACTTGATTGTAAATTAAAGTAATGAGTAAAAAAATAACATTTACCATGGAAAATGATCAAAGCATATTTATTTAACTTTAAAACAATCTCAATAATAAATTAGAATAAAATCTAATTTGCCAGTCCAGCAAAAATACCCTAAGCCCAATTTCATTTTTTTGCAAAACTGGCCTCAAAATATGAAAGTTGTGATAAAATGACATATGTCTGGGGGTTGGTCCCAAAAAAATTATTTGCACTCCCCCTCCCCCAGCAAAATTCCTGCATACGGGCCTGGTTATTGAATCATTCTTACACTGTAGCATTACTTTTTGTGGATAGGTACCATATTACTTACATGTACATAAGTACTGTACTGAAAGTATGCCCCAAGTGCACTCATGGTAGAATTTCTTCAGACCCAGCATCCAGACCGTGCCTCTCGGGGGGTACTTTGGGGTAAAAAGAATAGGGATGATCATCGGAAAATGTGAAAAAATACCCTAAAAAATACCAAAGCGTAAAATTTTTCGTCTCTAAAAATACCTCATTGCAAAATTGGTCCCTAAAAAAACTTTAAAACAGAAGGAAACCAAAAAAATGACTTCGTCATTTCGTTTTTGCACCCCTAAAAAATACCATTTCATGAAAATAACTCGATTTTTTTCTGAAAACCCCTAAAAAATACCAAATCACCAATTTTGACCCCTAAAAAATACGATGATCATCCCTATCATACCAATATAGGGAGTACCCCCCAGAGCCGTGCCTTTAGCATTACCATTACTATCCTCACAAGTACTCCCACACAGATCCTGCATAATTGCCATAATTTGGTCTACCACAGACCTTTTTTAGGAATACAAAGGCCTTTTTAGTCAACAAAGGCAAAATACAAGATTTTTTCTTTGAGTCAGATATTTTTCCTGTATTTTATACCCTGCAGTAAAGAGTGTATCAGAATTGTTCCTCCATTTGTTACAAAGCCACCCTGAATATCATTACTAAAACAACCTAAAAAACTAATCACTCAATCCAAATCCTTTCAGTGACTTTTAAACAAAATTCAGTTTGCTTCAGGCTCTTATTGTTGTATCTGGCAATAGTATTGCCCTTGCTTTTAAATTATTTGATGATGATCAAGGTTTTCAATAAGATTAAAAGTAGGTAGCAAAGTGTGAGAAGTAAGCAAATTACAAGCCTTAAGGGCATGACGGCGGGGATGAGAATGGGAAGCGGGAAATCTGTGAGTAATAATTAGGGTTTTCTGATACAGCATCTAGGCATCATTATTTTTTTATCAGGCAGAGAACTCACTTGTAATAGCCAGCGAAGTTTGGAGACTGCCCGTTTTTATTGAGAACCAGTTATAATTCATTGATTTGAATTCATATAATTATACAAACGTAATTTAGCTGAAACTAATGTCTAGATTAGGCAACTAGATTAAAGTCGCCTCAGGTGGCCAGTGTTCCGGATGGATTTTATTGCCGGCAGGGAAACAGAGTTAAATGATTCTAAAGATGGATTACCTGCCGCTTTGCCCCCAAGGCAGGTTCCAGGGATCGCGTTAACGCAGAACTCGTGCATTTTTACGCAAAAATTTACAAAAAAATGCATTTAAAAATTTTACTGCGTCCCAGGATGCAGAACACCTAACTGAATAAATCCTCTGCATTTTCATTTAGCGGTTTTCGTGACTTGTAGAAAACCTTCCGCCACTTCTCCGCCATATTGAGAGAGACTGGGTCATTTCGTTTCAGGAACGTAATCCAGTATCGCCTAGCCTGCGCTGCAGACACTCTCAACGGTTGAAAGAGCTTGGGCCGGCTGCCTCGCAGGCTAAATATGGCCTCAACACTGAGCAAAGAGTTCTTCCGCTTATTTCTGTTTGGTTTTACTGTGGGAATCTTTGTAACCTTCGTATCGATTTCTTACTATGACAAGCCCGTCACCATGGATTTTGATATTGATATGACTGATGAACATCACCTGGGTTATGTTGCTAGACAAAACTCTTCAGACATTTTAAAAGTCCTTTGCTTGGTGATGTCAACTCCGACAACACTAAACACAAACGGGAAGTCAGTGAAAGAAACATGGGGAAAGCGGTGTTATAGGTTGCTTATAATTGAGCGATTCGGACTGCTTACAGCATTGCAATATGTACTCAATTATTATATCAATGACATCGACTGGATTTTAAGAATAAACGATGATAATTTTGTAATTTTAGAAAATCTTCGAAACTTCCTTTCCCGTCGAAATCCAGATGAACCACATTACCTTGGCCGGCGATTCAAAGGGGGATATTGCCAAGGAAAAGCCGGGTACGTTTTAAGTAGGGAAACACTGAGAAGATTTGGAAGTCTTCTCCGTCATCCACGCAAATGCACCACACGTCGAGAAAAAAATCCCGATGTGGCATTTGGCCGATGTTTGGCTGAGGGAGAAATTTATCCAAGCGACACACGAGATTCACGAGGACGCCAGATGTTTCACCCTGTCTCTCCGGGAAAAATATTGGTTCCAGGGGTTTCAAAGCAAGAATTCTGGCTTAAAGATAATGATTACTATCCATTTAAAGAAGGACCAGAATGCTGCTCGGACAATTCTATAACCTATCGCGTCTTATCGTCCAGTTCGATGTATATCATGGAATACTTTGTTTATCACCTGATGCCTTTTATGCCGTGACCAGCCGAGATATATTTACCTTTAATTAATTCTTCCCGTAACACGTAAGGTATTGTAGTACTTTAGAAATGCCGTGAGGAGCCGAAACATTTCTAACAGTAACACGCAAGGTATTGCATTACCTTATGCCGTGACCAGCCGAAACATATTTACCTTCACATACGGTATTGTACTAATTTAATATTCCGTAATCTGTTGCTCGTCTGTTATTGTCAGCTAGTTGGTTTAGACCCTAAAATGAAAATATCTGCGTTGTGATGAAAGAAATCAAACAATTTCTTATTCAAAGAAGGGTTCATTCAACTCGTTTACGTTTACTCTATAGTATAATCTTGTTCACTGTCCACTTATCGTGTACAGACGCTCTAAACGTCAACTTTGTAATGCAATGAACAGTAAACCGAGGCTCTTCATTTTCATTGTAATTTTAGATACTTTTTGCTACTTCCTGCTACTTCCTTCTGTTGTCTGACCTGCCACAGCTTATCCATTTAAAACGGCCCTACTTATTTAAGAAGATAAATATAGATGTAAACCATATATTAAAGCGCTATTTATATTGTAATTTTTTTATTGTAGTTGTTCTTAGTAAAGAATTGTAAAGCACTTTGGCTCTTTAAGAAAAAATTGCTATATAAATATGTATTACTGTTATTGTTATATTATTATTGTTATTATTTCTGGGAAAGCCTTTCATGCGTGACTTTGTTTAAGCATCACTAGATGCCAGATTTCCCGCTTGACCCCAGGGCTTGATCCCTCACTTTGTTTTCATTATGGCAAACCGTCGTCATAGTCAGTTTTTAGAAAAATGGCTCCATGAGTTCCTGTGGCTTACAACTAAGGGCACAGGCAACCATTTCGCCATGATTTGCAAGCATCGTTCAAAAGCTGGGAAAAAAGAACATTTTCACGAGTGGGTGCAAATACTTTCAAAGATCTGCACTTGTGCGTCACATGGAACAGGCGGATCACAAAGTGCAGATAAGATACTGCATGAGCAGCAGTTTTTCAAAGAGGCAAGTAAGAATGCGAGTAAATTGGATGAGGAGTTTCTGATGAAACAAATGCAAACAGCATATTGGCTTTCGAAGGAAGACTTGCCGCTGTTGAAATTTTCTTCACCCTGCCAGCTTCAGTAACATGATTTTTTATTTTCACATGTTGCCATATCTAGCCTTGTACAATGCGTACCCGTGTCTAGTGTCGCATGGAGGATCTTTGAGGAGAACCGTCAGCAGAGAAAGTGAAACATAATGTGACAATTTCATGATGTAACCTTGTCTATCCCATTATGTTATCCCAAACCCTGTATCATTGGTCTCTTTGTCTTCGGGTGGCCTTCACTATTGAGTTTTTTTTTGGAGAAAGCAACAATAAATTTGTGTTAATTTTGAAGTTAAAAATATGTTTCCCTTTTTGTTATTAGAATGACATTTTTGAGAGAGCTGATATCACTTATAATTAGGGACCCATAAAATTTTTCAAGGGATCCCATTTTGATCAAACATGTGGGTCCCAGGACCCAATTTGAAAATACCTTGCACAATCCCTGTTTCCAGATCCTGACTGTCCTAGGGAAAAAAGAAAGGTTATATGCTAATACACGATGTGCTTATCAACTTGAGAGAACTATTTCTGGTCAGTCTGGGATTAGGGTGTATACTTCAGATGGAGAATTCATGTTGACCAGGTTGTTGGAGATCTTGTAGAAGAGGACTGTCTCTACGAAAAGCCTGCGATGTTCTAGACTGTCCCAAATGAGCTGACTCACAAGGTCGGATGTGCTAATAACAGTAGCTCTAGGAAGGTAATTATTGATGACGAAACATGCTGCATTTTTCTGCACTTGCTTTATCTTGAGTATGTCTTTGAATACAAGTGCAAGGGCTCCATGTTGGAACAGTGTATTCCAAGCTCATTTAAGTGAGTTGCACTCACCATAGCTAAACCTACCATGAACCTATTGGTAACACGCTGGTTCACATTTATCATGGCCAATGATATCACAACATATAAAAAAGGGCAATAGAATTCCTGATTGTAGAAAAATTTCACTGGACTAGATCTTAAAAGGCATTCTGGGTGAAATTGTTTGGTCGAGCTTGTGGAGCCGATATATTGAGCAAATTGAGATCTTTACAGCAAAGTTGATTTTGTTAAGGCGTATCCAAACATGTACATACATGGTGGGGCCGACCTCCCCGACTAATTTGGGACTAAAAGCCCTGGGAACGAAGTTGATTCCTGAAGATTGGGTTTTAAACTTTGCTATCCACTTGGAGCCAGATCAATGTAATGGACCAGAAAGGAGACAATAACGAGCAAATGGAAAAAACGAAACCACATAAACAACACCAACAACTAGAATTTAAGTTGCCCTAGCCTGCAGTAGTTGGCCTTTTACCTGTTGGTATGAAACAGATCTGACAACGAGAAGGCCAGGAGCTGGACTTGGTTGCATGTCAGAGGCTACACATTACGCTAAACCACTGAGGCATTATTAGGCTGAGAGGGCAACACTTTACAACTATACCTGCCAAAACAATTTCTTTAACCTAATGTTGAAGACAAGCTTTAAAATGTTTCAGTTTAGGTTCCCATACAAACCAAATTGATAACAAAAAGAAATATAGAAAAGATGCCTGCTCGAAAATTAAAAGGACAACTTTATTTTTTAAAAGGATCCTTATACGTGTAGAACAAAGGGAGTGCATCTAGGCTGCAACCCCTTATGGCGTCTTTCTAAAGTATACCAAAAACAACATTATTTTAAGCATATATGGTTTGGGTATGTAAATCTATACAGAACTGCTGTGTCAATAGTTTTTAATTTTGTCAGTGAACGGATATTGGTATGTCGGTATTGGGTTACAGCTTTGAGCATGATAAACAGTTCAATGCTTTTAGCTGGCTGTTTACTCTAGCTTTCTACACCGTACTCACGAGTCCCAAAAATGACGAAACAGCTGTCTATGATTGAAGTTCCTAGCTTTATCCGAGCTCCTTTTTAAATTGGTTCACTGACGTATTAGTTTTAACGTAGTTTTTCAATCGTTTATTCATTATTCAAAAAAATGTTAGTTTGATACCTGCAGAAAACCCTGTTTTTGATCAAAGTTAGTAGAGTTGACTGGTTTGGAAATTTGATGACTTTCTTTGTTATATGTTTTTGTTCTCCTTTTCCCTATTGAAATATGACGTTTACCGTGCACGAATAACAAAAGGCTTTGAGATGGAAATGAGCAAACGGCCAATAGACTAATGAAGCATCACACTTAGAACAAAAGATCCTAACCGTGACCGTGCACACAACATGAAACAAAGAAACATTGTAATCTTCTTTGTAGTTTGCTAGGTTTCCTAACCAGTCCGCTCTAACAACTTTGATCTAGCATAAAGAACTTTTTCTTGAAGGGGTTTTAGAAGCCACGATCAGCTGCTTTGAAGTTGCTGTGCCGCGTTAGCACGGTGAAGCTAACAAGCAGGGTAAAAATATCAACAAATCAAACCAAGAAAATGCTCATTCAACTTTTACGAATTGCTGTAGGAAGATAGAGACTTGCACATTTATTCAGCATATGCATTCAATAAATTACTTCCATTTTATAAGTGAATAAAAGGCACAATATTTTAGGTGAATTTACTTAAATAAAATCATGTGAGCCGTGCTTAATGTAAGAACCGAAAGGACCGAAGTACTTACATCTCCAGCAGAGCTGGTTGGTTTCACACTGGCCACCATAACTCTGTCTTGAACGTGTCTGTGTATGAAATAACATGCATCTTGTACAGTTATGTATGTAACTAGTTAGACTTGCGTTACATAATATAATGAATGTAACAGGTTGAGGACAAAGGAAAGGTGGAGTAGTGTCGGAGGTAACCGGATAAAGGTACAAATAGAAGAACAGATAACTTGGAATACGCAGGGAAAAAGGAAAAGAGGGCGGCCAAGGAATAGCTGGAAGAGGGACATAGAAAGAGAGATGAATAAGAAATTAGATACGTCTTAGACAGACGTCTAAAGTAAAGCCCAAAGTAGTGTGCGGTGGCGTTATGTGGTAGATGGCCTTTGCTCCGCATGGAGCTAATGGCCTGAGTAAGTAAGTAGTGATGGTAACGATAAAGATACAAATAAATCAACAGCTAACGATAGAGATACTGGTGATGGTAACGTTAAGATATAAGTAGAAGAATTGTTGAAGTGGTGTGTAGGTAGAGGTAGTTGTAGGTTAGAAGCTTAAAGGCTTAGGTAATTGTGGAGGTGGTAGTATAGGTTTGAGGTAGAGGTAGAGGGTAGAGGCTTAGGTAAATGTTGAAATGGTGATTTAGGTACAGGTACAGGTACAGGTTAGAGGATTAGGTAACTGAGGTGTTGGTGTAGGTATGGAGGTACAGGTTCATGTTAGAGGCTTAGGTGTACCTTATTATCAATCCTAGTTCTTTGCAAGGCACAATTTCCACCTCTTTGATAATCTGTGAAAAAAAATGGGGAAAACAACATGATAGTTAGTATAATGATAATTAGAGCTGTGATGATGATGACGATAACGATGACGACGACGACAAAGATGGTGATGATGATGACGACAACGGTGACGATGGCAATGAAGATGATGATGATTACGACGATGATGATGATGACGACGACCACGATGATGATTATGATGACGATGACGACAACGACGATTAAGTTGATGATGACGACGACCACGATGATGGTGATGATGATGACGACGACGATTAAGTTGATGATGACGACGATGACGATGATGACGATGATGGTACGAATGGTAATAATTATGGTGATAATATGCTGTTAGTGATTATGATGGTAATGGAATAACAATGTATATGATGATAAAGAAAATCATAATGAGGAAAAAGATTGGAGTGATGGTAATGGTGAAAGTGCATGATAATAATTGTTACAAAGATTTTAGGTATGCTTACAATGATGATATAGATTGTTTTGTATTTAACTCTGAAACTTGTCGGAGAAAGAATCGAACTTTTATGAGCATCTTTCTAAAATTGAAAGTCGACCTGTATTTCAAAACAGGATTTGATCAATTGTTTGCAACTTTTCATCTGAGCCAAAACAGTTTAAAAGCTTAATATTTAACTGAAAAAAAATTTTTTTAGGAGAAGCGGGATTTCACAAAAACATGTCAGAACTTTCTAACAGCTTTTCATATCACCACTCGGTCATCAGCACACCTACCGGTATAATCCAGGTTTCTTCAAGAAAGCTTGCATTCTACAAAATCAAAAGAAGTAAACATTTAAAACCGTAAAACACCGAATGGGTTTAATCTGAAATACATCCCACTGCAAACAACAAATGTATCAAGTTAAAACAAGGAATAGTTTGATAACCTTCAATATCAAGACTATGAACTATTTTAAGGAAGGTTCTTCTGGTTAGAACAAGAGTACTAGATAAACATATACATATACTTGTCATTGTGTATGACTGTGTGTATGAAGATAAGTGTAAAGCAGCATTAAACTTAAATGTTTCGAGAATTACCTCAAAATTGAGATTGAAGGAACATTGTTCTAAATCCATTAACGTTTCCACAAATGCCTCTGAAATAGAAAAAAACTCCGACACTGTAAGCTGAACCTACAACTTAAGAGTTTTAGTTGAATCGCCTTTGAACAGAACAGAAAGTAACATTACAACATACCTCTGCGCACTTTGCTGCAAATGATTCCGTTATCAACGTACCAAGACTGCATGGGGATATGAAATCGTAGGTTTGTTTGTATGGTGTTTTTCGTTTTAGTAATTGAAACTAATTTATTATCACAAACAAATTCTTGTATCCTAGGGTAATGTCATATATAAGCGCTTCAAAAACTGAGAACAAAGTTAGCAACGCTTGATACTTTTCAATCTCTGCATCAACTCCTGTGGACATTATTTTTTTTCACATTGATCCTTGATTGACGATAGTCCTAATAGGTAGTTTTGATATCCCTTAACTAACTTTTCAGCAATTCAAACATCCGGCTTTAAGGAATCTCAAACCAGTTTAATACTCCTAGACTGAGAAGTTGTTATTAGAAGGATTAATTGACACTACAACACTTTATCACGTACAACAGCAAACAGCATTTGTTATGGTACCATGTGAAACATCAGTTATTGCTGAACAAGATGCACTTGTTTTTTGATGTAACAAAATGGGAAAGCCTTGCATGCAAAAACACATTATATTTTGGTTTTAGTTGTTCATATCTGAAAAAAAAACGGTGACCCTAATTTTGTATTGCACAAAAGTAATAGGCATGCCGAAATAACCATTTCTGCAAAGTTTAAAAAGCTTTTATTGAGCGGATTCAGAGCTGCCTTAAATTTTTTTATTATTTAAAATTGCTCTGAATTTGCTGCGTATAGAATTTTTTTTAACTTTCAGAAGCTTCATTCTGACATGTTGATTACATTTCAGAAATCAGTAAAAAATGGGGGTCAATGAAAGGTTCGGTTTTGAGATATGAGCAGCTAAAGTTAAAATATTGGGTGTTTTTGCAGGACTTTTCTTTTGCCATGGTAACTTTTTACTTCACAAAAACGACCGCATCTTTTTCAGCAATAAATGATGTTTGATATGGTATCAAAACACTGCTGTTGAATAATAAAGTGTTGTAGTGTCAATCCTTCTAATAACACAAGATCTCTTGAAGGTGTTGTAACTGGTTTGAGCCACCTCAAAAACAACTAAGTACATAGTTTTCTCACTCTGGTCTGCGTTCTGTCTTTTGCAAGGCTTTCCACGGTGTATCGTAGCAACCTTTTGACTAAGGCCATTCGGATGAACACTCGCCCTCGCTGAAGCACTGTAGCGAGCTAAAACGAATAAAACGACAAACACTTGATTGGTACAACAAAGTCAAGAATATCCATATAATAAATATCTAAATATTTTTGCGTACCGTGATTCTGAGTAGAAAACGATACAGCTTCTAAGCTCATATCTACAGAAACCTTATTAGGCACCCAGCTACCTGTACGCAAATACGCACAAATTTTAAGTAAAAAAAATGGTTATTCGAAGCAGGAAAATCTTTAAGGAACAGGTCTGAAAGCGCCGAGTTGCATGTCCGAGTGTGATTATCCTTATGTTAAATAAGTAGGCAAGCTGTCTGCTGGATTTGGCGCCAATGTTGTAGATCGTCCGTGAAGAACCTTTTTAAATTGCCATTAACAAAGATACAGTTCATTAAATTGTTATTAAGGGATTTATCATGTTGTGTTTTACTAAGAGTTTGTGATTAAAATATCCAGCGGAACAGGAAAATTTCGAAACAAATAGCACTTTGACAAAAACAACTTAGTAATCTTGTCAAATTGTGCGTACCTCTGAAAACATCCTGGCTACGCGATTGAACGTATCCTCAAGCTTACAAAACTAAGGGCCCGCCAACGAAATACGTTGAGTTAGCGTGTAATTACGTTTACATGTTCAGTGTTTATACTTCATAATAAACACAGATTTAAAATCAAACTTAACATTTCGTCAACAGAATATCAATTTTATTGCTTTAATTTGTAAGCCAACACCGCACTTTGATTATTTCCTTAAAATAAAATCACCTTTTTCGATGTCTTTATGGCAGCAATAACGTAGACCAATGCAACCTTTTTCCTGTAGATAGACAATAAAAAACAATATATACAGCAACGATATTTATTAAGAGTTGCTAAAAGCAATTATGTCATTTCAGAAAGGATAATACCTACGAAGGGATCATACCTAGGAAGGGATCATACCCGGGAAGGGATCATACCTAGGAAGGGATCGTACCTAGGAAGGGATCGTACCTAGGAAGGGATCATACCTAGGAAGGGATCATACCTAGGAAGGGATCATACCTAGGAAGGGATCATACCTAGGAAGGGGAAAACTGAACTGCAGACCTTTACAGGGTGTCCCGTATACAGACATGCAGGGTTACTAGTTGGGCGTTTTGTTTTCACCCCTACACAGACAGTTGCTTTTAAGAAATGCAAACTACACTGATCCTTTTTCAATCCTCACTATTTATTATGGTATAAACACCTAGTCTAGCTTTGCTGGCGGTGCAACTTCCTCCCCTTCCACTACCACCCTCGCTATGAACGAACTTGTCATAAATTATGAAAGAATGTTTAAATAAAAGTTGCGTCATAGTAAATTAAAATAGTAAAATTATATAGCTACACGTTTTATTTTACGTGTAGCCATATAATTTTATTATTTTAACTAGCTCTGGCCAAGCCATTGAGCACTCTGACAATTTTGAGATTTTTTATATAGACATAGTAAATTAAATATGGTAAATTTTTTTAAAAACACCTTTGGTCAGAAAACTCTCGAAAATAGTTTACACAGGATTCAAACATTTTCAACATCAAAAGAACTGGCAAGTTTGAAATTACCAAGCTTTGATGTCGCACCGCTACTTGATGACAGAATCTTTGAAGTATTTTCCCTGTTTTTCTTCAAGTTTCCAATCTGTTTCATTGCTAAACTGCATGATTCTCAGCCATACTCATAAAAGTTTATAAAACAAATAGTCTTGCATGGCGGTGAACGTGTTTATGTATAGTTTATTTGTTCCCATATTTAACAGAGTGATGTAGCACATTTGTATGTAACTTTGAAGGAGGACGTACTTTCGGGAACTAGATCACCAAACTTGTATCTTATTTTGAAAGTGGGAGAATCCAGGGCCGTTTTGTTAGTTCCCTTTTTTCTCCTGTTCCCTTCTTGTTCTTCTTTTCCTTTATTATATTATCAAGAGTCTTGTCTATGACTTGCTTAGCTATTTGAGGGACTCTAAGCTTATCATTCTTTCTTTCAGTTTTATTGTTTGAAATAAATATGACGACGTTTGTTGACAGTGGAGTTGACTGCAAGCAAGGCTCTCAGAATTGTGTCATAATGTACAGCGGTCATACCACTACACATGTTATATTTTCCCCGCCATCTCAACGCCGCGTCGAACCAATTAATTATTTTTTGCTGCAAATGATGAGCACAAGGGCTAATGGAATCCTATCTATACGGTCTGTAGGATCATCTTCCCGGTCACAACTAACGAGTGTTACTTGATTATGTGGGGACCCGAGCGTGTTTGATAGCTATTCTATGCTTACAAGGCCCAATAAAGCGAGAAAAAAAAAACATAACCAAGATGAAATGCTCGCTACCAGCGGGGCTTCAATGTTTAGACTGTTAGTAGCTGTAAATAATTTGTAAGCCTTTACTATCTCATAAGCATGACTTGATTATCTGTGTGGTATCTCGAGTCTGTTTGTTAGCTAGGCCTAAGAAGCCTGCAACAGATAAAACAATGGCAACTAACATTCAGACTCGTCACTAGTGGAGTAACACCCACTACCAAAACTTTAATGCTCACTTGAAATAGCTACAAATACTTAGTAAGTAGCGTGATTTTTTATGTTTATTTGTCATAAAGCTTTCTTTTAGAAACTTTTAAGGCGCACATTGAGATTCAGTGTCACTTCTGTTCCGTAAGTTATTTAAGAAAAACATAGAAGGAGACTGGGAACTTATTTCAGAGTACAGACCTGTCGTTTGGAAGGCTGGCCGGGAGGGCCTGGATCCAGTCCCAATAGTCCCATTTGCCAAGACCCAGCACGGAACCTGATATGACAAGCAAAAGAAAGAAAATGTACATTTAAAAAAAAAACTTATAAGCTAATCGAACAATCAACTGAAACTCCCACCTCCATCCCCCGTGCAAAAAGGTGGGGGATTTAACCTAATCTGAGGTCATATGTGAGTAAAACTCCCACCGTACCCCGTAGGGCCAAAATTTTTAGTCAAAACACGTCAAATAATGTCATTTCCCCCAGGCTCTGGGGACCATGGCAAAGTTTCTAACAAGTAAACCATTTCAAAAAATGGCAATTCTTTCAAAATTGTAAAAAATATTTTTTTTTAGAAATCCTTTTTAGATGTCACCTGCCAATTTAAGTTCAATTTCAGTTTTACCTCATGCAATTTACTCACGCGTGTGCCCGACAGTGTCAACCTAGTACCCAGGCTCATTTCACTGATGTAGTGGTACCCAGAGCTGTTGGTTAATTGTCAGCTTGATGAATGTGTTTCTGAAATTGAATGCCTTTTAACTACTTTAGAGGAT
>JAPEIX020248295.1:0-14880 GCA_026122405.2 Zoanthus sansibaricus
TTCGGTCATCGTTTTCGGTGTTGTAGTGTGGACGATAGCCGTATCCGGAATAAAACAGTTCCGTTTTCATTTGAAAATGGTATAGTGTGGACGGGGCCTGAGGCCGATATTGGCCAGATTTTAGGATTATTTTAAGAATAATGCTGAGGCTCAGGTCTTGTTAAGAATATAATTTTGCATGTTTGAAAAAAACATTACTGATCATACACATATGAATTGCAACTGCTGTCTAATCCCAAATGGCAAAGCCATGCATATACAATTCCATTACCTTTGAACTTCTTCGATACCACACTCATTTTAAAGCTAAAACGGAAATTCCATGTCACTGATATTTCCACGAAACTAGGCATATTCGTTAGAATATTTTCAGCCTATAATCGACCAAAAAAATAAGAATTTCCAGCTTCGGTCCCTAAAGCAATAATCTTATAAAAAAGAGTGTATTGCATGCTGTCCCTTATTGATTTTTCTTTTTACGACCCCACGGAGCATATTAGGACCCCTTGCTTATTATTTATAGTGAGTAGTTTTCGAAGCACTCTGCCATAAAGTTTAAAAACAACAGAAATCTGAAAAGTTTATATGCCCTTGAAATTTTACTGGAAACTGAAATCGAGTTCTTTATTGACAAACACAATGCAATGCCAGTTGAAAAACTGCTATACTTAAGAAAAACAAAAATATGCAAAAAAAATATTTAAGAAAGACAGTTTCACTGAAAATTGGGAGCTAATGAAAAAGTTGCGCAACAGGTCAACCAGGTTGAGGAAACAGGCCATCAAAAGTACCGTAATACAATAATCTGATGAATTGAAAAAGAATCCCACTAAATATTCATGCTATTCTTCAGTTCAAGAGACAACAAAGGCACCTAAGAATAATTTTTTATTACCGCAAAATAGATGTACCCCTAGGAGCCGGATTCTTGGGCAGTTTTTTTGTTTTTTTTTTTCATTCAACAAAGACAGGACAAGAAAGGAAAAAACCCGAACTCATTTTAAGACCGGTTTGTCTTAAAAATTTTCCAAAAGAAAAATGCAGAGTCTCAGGTGCAGACCCTGCTTCGTTAGAGATCTATTCAAATGTGTCAAAGGTATATCAACAAAAAGTAAAAGCGGAAACCTAAAATCTACTAAGGAGGAGCTGGAAAAACACCTGCAATCTACGTAGAGTAAGACAGAGAGCAGGGAAGCATAAAACGCCTTGAATTTTATTAAACCCGTAGACTTGGCGAAGCTAGGATACTATTGACTTAATAGAAATTAAAAAGAATAAGGTGGATGACTTTGTAAAGAAGGAAAGAGCAAAGAGTGCTGCAGGGAACAATGGAATAGTTACAAGGTTTAAAAAATACCAACGTTTACGGACGCAACATGTGAAGAAAGAAAGGTGTTGCTGAAAGGTGGTACATTACAGAGGGAAAAATATTGTACTTTTATCAATATAAGTGATTGTAACTGAAATAATCCTAGCACGACATAATGAGCTCATTAAATTCTTACGCAAGAAATGTAAAGCAAAGCACTCGAGCAGTGCCACTTTCAATAAAAGGAAGGAACTGAAGGAGATAAGTATAAGACTGGATGATAAACCAATTGTTAAAGAGCGGAGTATCAAAGGCCGAGGATGTTGGTATAAAAACACGTTGAAAGCCGTGGAATTTAAGCCCAAACATGGTAAAGGTGGATCTCAAGGCAATAGATAGAAGAGTTTTATATTCTAGGTAAATTTAAATGCCGGTGTCTGCAATTAAAACTATACCCAAAATAACATGGCCATTTAAGATCTAGGAGGTTGTATTGACACGTGCAGAAGGAGTCGAGCAAACATCCAGGTTGCATAAAAGAAAGTGGATGGGTCTCCCAAAGACATTGGACACTATAGCAATACTTAGACAAATCGGCCAGATGCAGTTACCAATTACGTCCTGCATCGAAGAGAAAAGTAAAGCGAGAGAAGTCAGGACTGTGATGATTTTTAAGTACTCCATGGACCCAGCTATCAGAGAAGATCCACTAAAGCTACGCATGCGCACAAGGCGAGAATAAAGAGCAGAGGAGACTACAAATTACAAATTATGGTTTATTATAAAATGAAGTTAAAATTGTACTATTACATAATCAAACTGATCCGGAAATAGAAATTTCTAATCTAGGCGGATCAGTGAAGTTAATTGTTACAAAATATAGGAAAGTAGAATGCAATATATCATTTGCAATTTGTAATTACTGGTGGAAAAAAAAATGCAAATGCAACATTTACAAATTTGGAACATGCAGATATTGTAGATTCAGTCCAGTAAGCAATAGAAGGGCTCTGTAGGAAGAGCTTCAAGCTTTTCTGCATGGCAACAGTAAGAAGCAGCGAGATGTGGTAAAAGAAGTAATGAAGAAAGAAACGTAAATACAGAACCCACACGTCACCTTGTTAAATGCAGTTACAAAGGCTAGTGCCTTCGGCGGGAAAAGCCTTAGGACAGCCATGTTAATTTAAGTAGCTTATGACCTTCTTCCAACCCTTGCTAATGTTATGAGATGGAAGGTTGCAGATGATGATAAATGCAGGTGTGAGTAAATTAGAGGACTGTACGCCACATACTACCCCAATGCAAGCTCGTTCTCAACAGATTCATCCGGTGACCAAGTCCTTACAGTTCTGGTAAAGGAACTTAGGGTCCATATAAATCAGATTAACCAAGGAAAAGCTTCTAGTTTCCCTCCTAATAGAGACAATGCAATGACTGGACATGGTTGTATCGAGTTAGAAAATAAGGTGTGTCATCGTCCTGGAGTTTAAAAATGCCTTGAGAGGAAAACTCTGGGAAAGCTGAGAACAGGGAAAGAGGTATAGAAACCTAATAGAGGAGTGTAGGGCTTACTCATGGAACGTTACTCGGATTCTTGTTATTTTTTATATGTATAAACAATAGACCAGTTATGGATATGCTTAAAACAAAAAGTTTGAAACATTCTCAGCTCGGGCTTCAGTGTTTTTCAACAGTTTATCCTCTAACTGTTTTGGAGGCGCTGTATGTATTGGATGGGAAAACGCGCGAAGTTCCAAAACAAATATTTCGTTTATTCATTTATTCTTTGTCATATTTCATTGTCGCAGGCTTTCTGCTTGAGATAGGTACAATACAATACAATACAATACCATACAATACAATACAATACAATACAATACAATACAATACAATAGAATACAATACAGTACAATACAGTACAATACAATACAATACAATACAATACAATACAATACAATACAATAGACTTTATTTAAGGAGGGTGACACGATGAACCCAGTGAGTTATCTAATACGTGGCCCTCAAGGTACAGTTCCGCAGTTCAAATATATGATCTTTCATCTATTCACTTGTTTTGTAAACATCTACGGGTGTACTACAGACCCACAATTTGACAATTGTTCTTGCTCGCAAAAATAAACACACTGCTCACATACTCGCAATTGCTCGCAAAGACCCCTTTATTACTGCGAGCGATGCAAGTAACCTCCTATTTGGAACACGGTGTAACCTTCGGATGTCACTAGCATCGAACATGCAATATATACGATTAGTGGTTCAAGTCCAAATGTCATTGCATTTCGGTACACATGCACGATACATGCGATCAGCGGTTCAAATCCATGGTTTCGCGTATAGAATCCGTGTTAGAGTGGTTTTCATTAAATCTATTTGCGGGTTGATGAAAACTGTACTTAATTTAGTTGTTTATAATATTGGCTTCGAGCGAAGCGCGTACCCCCTATTCGGAACACAGTGTAATCTTCGGATGCCACTAGCAACGAACATGCGATACATACGATCAGCGGTTAAAATCCATACCGTATTGAGAGTCAATTCAAGGATGTCACTAGCATCTCGCTACACACGATACATGCGATCAGCGGTTCAAACCCAAATAATTAAATGCCGAAAATAGAACAGTATTGTCACTATAACAAAATGGTGTAGTCGCAGCACTCACTTTCTATTAGAAAGATTGTAACTAGTATAAATAAATCATGAATCATAAAACACATTTATTATTATGTCTATTATTGTCCCGAATGATTCACGTATTCCTGAAAATCAGCATCAGTATTTCTAATGCTTGGTCATTTTCTTTTGATTTCTCATCATTTTCAAACCGCTCACAGAAATAAGAACAAATTAAGAACAAATTGATCGAGGCTAAAACAGAAAAAAAAAAGAAAAAAATTAAAACAATGAATCGAGCCTTGCTAAAATTTACTGTTTTTTTTATAAAAAAGCGTGTAACTCATATATGAAATGAACTCAGATATTACTGACATGATTTATTCAACCTTCTTAGAAAGGACTGTAAGTATTATACAACTTGGAGCAACATTGAGTAAATTGCGAATTTCAAATTATGGTTGGTTTTGTTATCACATATCGTTTTTTTGTGTTTCATATTGGTTATTAGTTGATTTTGCTTTCATTCAGTTAAAGGGAATGTATCGTAGTATGATTGTGAATTATCAATTTTCAAATCTGCAGGACTAATTTTTTACTGAAACCTCAATCATTAGTTGAGGCTGAAGTTATCATTCACTTATAGCTATGAAATATTACTTTAAATTTCTTTAAGGACTGATATATCAAAACTAAAAATCTTACTTTTTCCGAAGTTTTGTGGAGATTCTTCAATAAAATTTTCACATTTTGAGCCTTATATAATTCTTAAATAATAGATAAATAGTTTTAAAACAGTTCATTTTGTTGAAGCAGTGAATCCGAAGGTGAATGTAAAATGGTATAATGATTTCAAACTTTACTAAATTGAGAGGTCTGAAGTAAGTTCTTTCAATACAAGAAAAAATATGTTCTGCAGTACGATATTTAGTCATGAAAACAAAAAATGTAGAAGAACTTTTTCTGCTGGTAGGGTGGTTGAGCGTCAGTATGATTCTCAAAAATTACCAAAATCTGCATGAGATTCTTATAAAAACGTGTGTATTGTAAAGTTCGTTTACAATCAAAAGTCATACAAATTATGCTTTATACAAATCAATCTTCTAAGAATTAAAAATTATTTATGAAACTTTTATTTTATCGTTATATTTTGCAGCACTATTTCGGTGCGGTGCTCTATTTCGTTTATTTCATTGCGGATTCAATAAAGTTGTAACTAACAACCTTTTCACTTTTTTCATAGTTTGAAGCGGAGGCTATAAAGTTTTAAATTCTGCTGTTCTTAATTCTGGCCAATCTCAGGATTGGATCCAGTCGAAAATCTGATCGTGGCTGTCCTTTTCCCCGACCAAAACCCAGGGTATAATCCAGGTATGCCCCTCCGGAAAATGTGTGGAAACCATTTCATCTAGTATCCTGAATATCTCCACAATTTTTCAAAATGAGAAAAATCTGACCTTGCATGGCTCGAAAAACGTTCGCCCCTGAATCTGAGCCTTGTTGTTCTTCGATCATTATTCAAAATAAGTGTAAATTGATAATGCTAGATGTTTCTACATTGTTCCTATTTTGTAAAAAAGTAGAGAATTGCTGATTATGCCTTCGTTATTGAATGGTGCCTTAACCTGTAAGCTTCTTTAATTAAACTGTTTAGAAATTTGAGATCCATAAGTGGGCTATAAACACCTTTCACAACACACGTTGTGTCTGTTAATTCTAGACAACTATACTTCGGAGGTTTATTTCAAATGACATAGTTAAAATTCTAAAACGTTTCGAAATGTTTCGGAAGAAAACCAAAGGAGTTCTCACCTTGTGGGTTGAGGCTTTACAAACACATGCAGTCACTCCAAGAATACTTGATTGCAAATGGTTGTCTACATAACTGATAATGCTCTTTTATCTCCACAATAATCAAAACAAGGGCGTGTTTATTGCAATATTACTTAAACTTACCGCTTTTATAACAGTAATTACAAAGATATTGGCCAGTTAAAAGTGACAATGCAAAATTTCGAGCACATTTACTTCAAGCCAAGTCTCAACCACTTTTTTCAAAATATTTGTTGCAAATGTTTTATCTAATAAAATAAGTGTCTAGATCAGTAATAATGCTGTATAATTCCATTCATTCAATGTTTATAGTTGGAATTATTTGATTAATCTCATGTAGGTCCATATAGATGGGTCGTTTATAACTAAGAATTAGGATAAGTGGGTTCACAGGTGTGCATATATTCCCTCATTAAATATTTTATAAGCCAGTTTGTCTGAAGTGTATTACGATAGTTTATTACATTTTGGAAAGATCTAATGATCTCATTCCGGAAAGAAACATTGCATCTCAACAGGCAATCACTAAATCCCCTTCATGGCGCGATTTACGCGCCGTTGAGGAACTGGTTAAACTGAGAATTTATTTGGTTGAAATTGTTTTAGTTTTCCTTGTTTCAAGGTGTTTCAAATGAATTCAAGTTGCTTAGAAAATATAATGCTTTTTTGGATGAAAAACTAAAGGTAGAGAATTAATTGCTCAAATTTAGTGAAAAATTTCAGAAAACTTCTAATTTAGGCAATTCAAGCCAATAATGTTAAATAAAGAAAATCGATCAAACAATAGTTTAATCCCACGATTTTTTACCTAGGGCATTGCATGCTTGAAAAATAAACTTCTTCAAATATCTATTGCATCATTCTCTTTCATAGAAAGTTTAAATTAACTTTCTTAAACATTCCTAGCAGTTTTTGTCCTTAAATTTTATGCTAACACAACATAAGCTGTTTCTCGAAAATCAGTTTTGGTATGCGTATTGTACAGAATTGCTCAAATTAAGGATTGCACTTTATAACACTTTTTCATGGATGTACGCATTATAAATTGTACAGCTGATCGGCGTTAAACAACCTGACCATAAGCCAAAGAAAAGAAACCGAAAATTGCAATCATCTGGTTCTGCAGTTACAAGGAAAAATAAAAAGAGGAAAATTTTAGAGCAGGCTTTAAGATTTCTTAATGAAAGTGTTTTGTTAAAAATAAAATGAAAGGGCGCTGGCTATTTGTATTAAAAAAAAGTTTAGCTTATCAGAAATGAATTTAGTCGTAGCCTTAAAGTTAAAATAGTTCGTTAGTTTGGCGAGAATCACTGTTTTACTTTTTCAAAAAGATCAACTTTAGCATTATATTTAATTTTCTAGATTAAGTCGTATCCTACAAATTGATTATTTTTTGAAAAAAGCAAAATGATATATTTTGTTAGCAAAAACTTAACCCAGTAATTTTTAAACCCAAGATTTGGTTAGTAACAAAAAAGCGCAAAGCTTAAGCATTTTAAGAATTTTAAGCATTATATTTCTTAGTTTTATTTAGCCATTACAGTTTATTTACATCGTGTTTAGCTACATCGGGTGAATCTATGTGCAAAAAAATTAATACTTTACACGACTCAATGATTTTGCTCTTGAAGAAAGATATTCTTTAATGCCAAACTATCATCTGGTAATTCAAAAACAAGATGAGAACGTAATATGGTTAAGTGCACTTCAGGTAATTAGCAAGTTTGTTAAACTTTCTGTTTTGAGGCACACAAAAAGACAATTAATGCTGCCAAAGGAAGCTGAAGTTATATATCAATTTCCGTATTTTTTCCTACCAGACCGAACAGATCGAAAACAACTGACACCTGCCGACTAGTTCGGAAAAGGTTCTTGAAGTGCGCAACGAGTTTGAAAAATGTAGGCTGAAGTGAAATTAAAGTTTTCTTTACCGTCTGGCATCGTGGTATTAGTAGAAGCAGGTAGAGTGTTCAGCTTCTCTCGTTATTATGGAGATGCCACATAAATATATAATTAAACTAAGAGTTACCTGAAATATGCGTACTATACCAGCTAAATACATGTTTCTATAAAATCAGCCGAATATAGTGAAAGCTTATAATTCTTGTGGGAGGCAGCATTGACAAACATCCAATTTAGATATCACAGATATGTGCTAACAGCAAACTTGAAGGCAACAAAATTGGCCCAAGGCAAAGTTGGTAGCAAACATATCCCCTTAACTTTACCATTAAAATAGCAAGTTTGAATGTTATAGGAACCATGGAAAATCCCTTTGCGATTTTTACGCCTCATCAGCAAGGTTTAAAACTAGCTAACAGGCTTAAGTTCCAACATAATATATAAGTAAAGTTTACAGAAAGTGTCAGTGTCAAACAGATACAGATATTATATATTGTGTTGCAAAATACACTTTTCCTCAAATGCATTGCCCCTAATGTAAACTTCCGAAGTTATTTCGTTACTATATTCGTTGTGTACATTGGTGTATATTTTGCGTAAAAAAAAAATGCCTTTAAGCCCAATTTTATTTGTTAAAAAACTTTACTACTTTTTAATTGAATATATAGCGTTTTTAATTTCATACAGTTTCCTAGAATTCAAATGTAGATATGGTGAAAATTTGGGTTTGTATCGCAAAGAAGCAGACAAATAAAATTCACTGAAATCCCCAACATACTGCAAAAGTTTAGTTATGATAAGACTGATTATAAAAAAACTGTTTGAAAAGGAAAAATAGATTCAATAAGTAACCAACTTGAATAGACTTGCTAACAAAGACTGTTATTCAATAATCGTTCTATTATATGAAGGTTCGTTATATTATGAACGTTGTTAGCAGCGGTTGTCTGCCGATTGCAGACAAAATGATTATTATGTTTTTGCTACAATGTTATTTAGATAGATAGAAAAATTAACAGAAACTTCACTCGAACGTACTTGCCTTGTAAACATGCTGACGATTACCACAAGGGGCGTGTGAATGGACTTGAAGTACGTAATATACTAACAATATACATTACATTTAAAAACAGTACATATAATGTAGAAATGAAAAAAATACTCTCAATAAGTCTTTACTTTGCCACTATGTTTGACAATCAGCTTCACCATTCTTATACTTTTGATCTTAAAGTAATGAGAAATCGTCCCGACTAAAAAATCACGCCAGCGTCTGGAAAACTGCTTCTAAATATCAGCTATCAGGAATGACAGAGACGTTTTCAATGGAAACGCTGTATGTATGTAGTCAGTATTAATTCTAATAGTTCTCCATATAGCTTTACAATTACAAAACGCCACGTTCTCTCCCAAACACAAAATGCGCAAAGTAAATCAACATTGCATTGTATAAAGGCTTTAAGGTTAGATAGCAAATATAAAGAAAGTTTACTTTGATACAGTTTAAGGCACTTTGTTTCATTTGACTTTATATATATTTTTTGAAGTTATAATCACAAAAACATGCAAAATTAGTAGTGTATCAGTTATTTTTAATTCTTTGTCTTTTCACAGCTCTATGTTTATTTATCATCTTTATCGACACTTCATAAAACACTTTAAAACATTTTACTATTACAGTATAGCTTGAAGTTACACCCGAATTAGATTTGTTGCAGATGGCGACTCTTTGACGTCCTATCTAAATTTTTACAGTTGAAATTGCTTTGACTGTTCAAATTAAATTTGTGCTATCGGAATTTTGCTTTTAGGAAACTTCTTGTTACTTGGTTATGAGACTTAGTATTAAATTTTTGAGAATCGTAGCTCAGCAATGGCAAAAGTTTTGACAATATCATTTCGTCACGCCCCGCTGGGTGTCTGTGTTCCGTTTCGAACATAATTCTGTTCATAAAGCAGGCTATTTTCGTGCACCTGCGCTTTGTTGATAGCCAATGCAACCAACTTTTTTTTCTTGTATTTTTAGCAAATAAAAGGCAATTATTCAAAATACTTTTGTGATACTTTACGTCCATTGAGCAACTCTCGGTAAAATGTACATTGTAAAGAAATGTCGAAAAATATATCAACTTGTACAGTTTATTTGGTCACCTAATTTATAGTTGAACGTTTTCGCCTTTTTTATAATTTTCCTTGTTTAGTTCAAAAAATGATTTTAATCTTTTTTTCCATGAGGTCGGAATGGTAGCTTCTTAGTTTGAGTCTTAACGGAATACAACCTCAAAATTTCAGTTCCTTAGAACGGAACTTCTTGTGCAAAAACAAACAATATACATTCTTCCATTCAATGACTGTCTACTCTCAACATAATCCTAACAATTATATTTCAGATATTCCTTTTTCTACAAGGTTCTTATATGTATGTATGTGGTAGTCCCTTACATAAGCTTTTATATTGGATAAAATACTTGGATTTTTATTCTTTCATAAATTTCTGTTCTTCTTCTAGAACATGCAGATATTGCAATTGGTTACAAAAATCCTCTTTTTATAAAACAAACACAGGAATCACAGAAATTAACTTGAGTTTGATTTTAGTTCTATGCTTTAATACAGGTTCAAAAGTAACTAAAGAAATTCAAACGAAATAAAACACTTCGAAATATAATGGAATATCGTGAAACAATGACTACTTTTAGCCGGTCAAAAAACCTATATTATACAACAGCGACAGATGCTCGTCAAATTTTTGAAATGGTTTTCTTACCGTTTCACTCGCTCAATTTATGTATCATGAACTTCAGATCTTTGACAGAAAGCACAAACTACTTTATTGAAAAAGAACCAAAAACATTGCAGAATGAGTTTGAAGCTATACTGAAGCATTTGGGGAAACAATTTTTTTTCAATTAGTAGTGAAGTGGTAAGCTTTACGGAAAAAAACTTTGAATGCTTTTGAATTTCAAACTCATTAAACTTTACGATTTCTATTTCTAAAAGGCACAGTTACCCTCATGGACCCCAAATGTACTTCATGTTTTGTTTTCTAAGATTTTGTTTTCATATTTTGTGTTCGAACCCGATGCAAATGGCGGTCTATATACTTAATTAACTGATTTAGAAGATAACCATGCGGTTATCGCGATCAAATCGCTTTTAGTGCGGACGCTGCAATGAAAAGCAGAGTTTTAAGAGCACAAAGAGTGTCATATATGTGCAGCTAATATCAATAATAGTTTATAGTTTTTTTTTCTTTTGATATCTGCAGTATTCGATATGAACGGTTGCTTGCTCTTAGTTCAAAACATTTGCACTATTTATATCTCTGGTGTTGAGTTTATGTATCTTGAAAAACTTTAGAGAGGTTGTTTGATTTTGAGCTATCCTCAGTAACAAATGTGTAAAACCAGGCTTTAATCATCCGGATATCCCCAAGTCTCTGCATGTGCATGCCTCTTGTATTCATCTAGGCAGATCACGAAATGATGTAAAAAGGGGTGTTGTGATTTATTTTAAATAATAAAGTGAAGTAAACGTCGAATATACTGACTTGTTTATAAACTGACATGTACGTTTTATGTTGGATAAAGTTAGTGGAATGTAAAAGGGTTGACGTGATGAATTTTACAATTTCTCCTATCTTAATTATGTATATTTTACTGATTATCTGAGATTTCAAGACATCATGTTGACGGCTTCATATAGTTTTGCAAAAAAGTACATATAGAACTTATGTTTTATTTCTCTTCCGTTTGTACAAATATCAGTATATAAAAACATTAACAAAAAAATCAAACGGTATTTTCATGCAGGTTTTAGCGAAACGTTGTATTTTTTCTCCAATGCCTTTTTTATAAAGTTTGTTCTTCAGGAAAGTGCAATAACTAACAGAAGGATAACAACAAGACGAACCCATCATGTGCAGGTCTATTTGTCAGCAGTAACAAAAAGTTATTGCACGCTCTTTTTTATATAAGAACATTATTTGAACAATGAGGCTCGGATTAGCCGAAAATTAAGAAAATTTTATAAGAACAAGCTCAAATCGCGATCGTGAGGCTGAAAAAAAGTGAAAATATTTCTATTTCAAATTTTACCGAATATGGCAGACTGCTCACAAAAACAAAAACAACTTAAGAACCATTGAGCCTCGGCAAAATTTACTGGTTCTTAAGTAAAAAGCGTGCATGTATTGTTGAGCCACGGATCAATACATTCATTTTCAATTTTGATTGTTGAGATGACTCACTTCATCGAGTTTTCACCAACTAAATTTTTTCGACACCTACTTTTTTGCGTTGATTTTGTTGTCACGATTAAAAAAAACTTAAAATTTGCGCAGCAAACAAAGTGTCCCGTAGCTGTTACGTTATGAGGTACGACTTATACACAATGAACAGCCTGGTAGAACAGCGCTGATCTCTGTTAACATAAAAGCTTCCATCTCGTTGAATTCAATTGAATCCTACATCGCATGAATTCATTTGTTTTGATTGCGAGGTTTCACAGAACTGGCTACCTGTGCTATAAAGAATGTTGCATCAGAGCTTTGAATTTTCATTTTAGATGTATCTGTAAGTAAAACTCATCAATGTTTGAGATGGCCACAGTTTCAATAAGAATTCACAGTTTCTTCAGGAGGTCCCTCGCCTAGTGCCATTATATAACGGTACTATATGATATTTCTGTTTAGTAACTGTAATAGTCTAATTTTTTATATTCTAAAAATACAAAGTTTAAAGGTATAGGGCAAATTATAGCAAACTAAACCTGAATGTTATTACTTGAACCTCAAATTTGACTTCACAGCACAACAGTCTGACTTAGGATTGTTTTTGTAATATTATGTTTTGTGTTCATTCGAATAAAAGTTTTGTTTAGGTCAATTTGGTATTAATTTTTCCGTTTCTTTTGTCCATGATGGGATATTGAAGAATAAACTAAAAATAATTGCCGGAAAAATTTACTTAAATGACGGAACACTGTTATCAAGACTTTTTGACTCTATATCAAAACGAAGCAAATAACTGCAGTTTATTCTTTTGAAATTCTCTTTGTCTGTAAGATCTACCGAGTTGATTGACCAGAATTAAAGAAAAAAGCTTGCAATGATCTTTTAGTTCACTAGCACATTTTTTTTAAGTATCAGGATTTGTTTTGCTTTAGAATTACTTTTTTCTAAACCATTTTTCCAAAATTAATATTTTCTTTTCATAAAAAGCGGTTGAACTAAAAGAAAACAATGTTGCAGGGTACAAAAAACGTTTTGCACGCCGTTCTCACAATGCTTTTGCTTATATACAAATTTTCTTACTCTTTGTATAGCTTCTTGCAAGTGCACGAACGTAACAAAACACATTTGTTCCAAATAATTAGTTCTTGGAGCAGTCACGGGTTTTATTCTTGTTGGTGAGTTGAAAACTAAATATTTATACGGGTTATTCTATTGCCTAATTTTTAGGAAAAGGGGCTTTTTTGAAAGAGAACAGAAAACATATTCTATAGAAATGAATTCAATAAATTATCAAAAGTATTTATATTAGGTATAACATATAGTTTTGCAGTTGAAACAAATTTAGCTTAAGAAGTTTGATCATTGCTTCAGGGGAATTGTTCTGATGAAGAAATAACACTCGACAATAGTCATCTTTTTATATGCTTTCATGATCAAACTTTTCAACCTAGCCGGAGTTGATTAAACCATGGAAAACTCTTGCTGCAATCAAAGTTTGCCAAGGGTATAAAAATGAGAATGGCTGCCGCAGAGCTGTAATTCAATTGTAAAGAAGGCTTATCTGTGATTACAGTCCATGTATTCTAACCTTTTTAGTAGTTAGTAACCCTTGACATAACTTGCCGTCTGCATGTTTCATCTATAAAAATGTAAATCGAAAGGGTGAAAAACTGAGCCATGAAACTAAAAATAAAACATTAAATATCGAACATGACAGGCAGGCATGTTTTGATTTGTTAAGTTTAATTATACCCTTTGCGACTTAGTTTGTTGAGTGTGAACATTACTAAATATCGGGTACACCGCGGCGGAGTTTGAAAAGCGCACCATTTCTTAGGGATCTCAGGTACCAAGTCCTCTAAACTCCGTGTACCCGATATCTAGTAATGTTCACACGCAACAAACTCAGCCGCATGCAAAAGGTATAATTAAACTTAACAAATCAAAAAACATGCCTGCATGCCTGTCATGTTCGACATTTAATGGTTTATTTTTATTTTCATGGCTTTTTCACCCTCTTGATTTACATTTTATAGATGAAACTTGCAGACGGCAAGTTATGTCAAGGGTTACTACTTAAAAGGTTAGGATGCATGAATTGTAATCACGGAAGCCTTCTTTACAATTGAATTACAGCTCCGCGGCAACCATCTTGTACCCTCGGCCATCTTTGAGTGTAGGAAGAGTTCTCCGCTATCAAAGGGCAATGGTTTTGTGGGTTGATATGCCAGAAAACTAGCATAAATTGTGTGCACACAAGGATCCGTCATCTACTATACACATATTCCCAAATCCCTAAAACTAATTGGTTTGGCTTCGAGTGTCGTATGTGCATAGTATAGACGTTTCAAATAGCTCAAAAATAGTTTAAGCCAGGAAAAAAAGAGTAATAGAACTTAATTTTATTGTTGGTCGTTTCGTGTCAATTAGGTTTTTTTTTTAGCGCCAGACGACGTGTAACTCAAAGTATTGGAGTTTTGTTGATCATCACGACTCGGCGACGCTGGACTAACTCACAAAACCTCATGACATTGTGTGAGTTCTTAAACTCAAATCTATAATAGCTGAGATGTTTAACACACCTATAACGAATTCAAATCAATAAACGCAACTGACGTTAGAGACAATCTATTGACTTTTTGTAAATTTGGCGGATCTGAAGCAAGGTTCATCCAAGCCTGACAATTCTTGCACGAAAGGGGACGTTGATTGTAAAAGTTTTAGGGACTTGTCAGACATTGGCAGGTGGGAGCTTTAAAATTAAATTGGGGAAACTTTGTAGCCCTCCCTTCTTTACCTGGCCTAAAATAACGTGATTTTTTCCTTTTGTTTTGTTTAAAATAATGCATCAAGGTCTAATTATCCCCATACTGTATGGCCACGGTTGACTTACAGGGTTTGTAGATTTAAATAACTGCGTTGTATCAACTCTTATATGAGAATATAATCAGAACTTGCTCAGTTTTAT
>JAPEIX020248913.1:0-14867 GCA_026122405.2 Zoanthus sansibaricus
CACATCAGTCCAACCCCGTAAAAACCATATTGCTTTAATTGTTTATCTTTCTAATGCATTCTCGCAGCACTCACCTTCCTCATAGAAACTACTAGTTTAAATGAAAATAGTTCTTCTAGTACCTGTTAAAAGTGTTTAGACCTGAGTTTAACAATGGGCCCTTAAATATCAAAAGTCCTTCCGAAACAGCTGTGCTTGCAATGAACGATCACGGGAAAACATTTTTATACTTCAGCTGATTTCGGTTGCAATTTGGAGAAATTCAAGCGATCGAATTATAAGAGAAAGTCCTGTAGGGATGGTAGTTTTAATAGAAATACCTGTTCAGTATTTTATACAGGAAGAGGGAAAAAAACAAAGCAAAAAAGTATCGCCTCTATTTTCTTTATTTTGAAAGAAACTAGAGGCGATACTTATATTGCTCAATTTGAATTAATTCATGCGTGTATAATTTCAGGTAAAAAATCCAGTACTGTCACTTTTTATAAATCGTTGGATTGTGCATGGTCACGTGCAGAGTTCAGGGTCAAGGAAATGTATCTGTCCCAGAACCCTCTTCCTTTAAGGAAAACTTAAGATGTCTTAGGAAAAAAATAGAAGTAGTATTTTCGTTTTTATATTAAAGTTAATAAGAGTTATATCCCCGTTTTGGTTCTATTCTTATGTTATTTTGGTTGTATTCTATGTATCTCCATTGTATATAAACTGCTTATGTTCGAATAAGCAAAGCGGGAGTCATTACGTACATGGCATAGAATGAAAGGTTATGTTTGGTATATATATGTTTTTTCTTTCTACCATTCTGAAGACCTCTAACGTTTTACGTGAAATATTTGCTGCTCGGAAAACCTTGGTGCATGCTTATATGTCTGTGCGAGTTCGCTCGGATCATTATCAGTGATCACGTCCCTGATGGAACCTGTCTATGTTTTTGCTGATTTGAAACAGAGCCAATCGAAAGAAATTGGGATTTTTTCGTCAAGTGTTACTGGTCGTACAGGAATGAATTTAAAATATATTATAAATTAAAGAATCACTATTGAAATAAAACAAAAGAGATATTTTTGCTAAAGTTGGATAAAGAGATTTTTTTACTGATTTTCCAATGTGGAATATTCTGCGAGGTCGATATCAGTAGATTTTAAATATAGCAAAAAGAAGCTGATTCACTCATCTTTTATCACCACTTAAACATGCGGAAAAAAGATTTCAAGATATTGATTTCAAAACTGATTAATGACCGTGCTTCGTGAGGTGAACGCCGCGGTAGTTATATGTTTTATCCTATTCTAAGTCAAAGACTGTCGAGAAATACATCTTCGCAAATTTCCGACTCGGCATCTTTCTGACACCGTTGTCAAGCTAAACGAGTTTGCTTACAGAAAGGCAAGAATAAATTTTGACTGACTCATCTTCGAAATGTTCTGGATGGTATCAAGAAACTCGAACCTCCTCAAATCTCGATTTCACTCAATCCGTGGCAAACGTATTCACATTTTTCTGTATTTGTATATATAGGTATTATTTCTGATAACCAAATTTTTTAGCTTGACACTAAATGGCGTCAGAAAGTTCCCGAACTTTGCAAACTGTTAAAAATTATTTCGTTTTATATTTTTTGCAAAGATGGATTAATTTTTCTATCTCCCAACTCAGTGCTATCGACGATTTTAATAACAAGTCAAGCTTGTATGCAAGTCTTCGCACAAATCTGACATTAGACGTTAATGTTTGGATTTTTATGTTTTTTTTTAACACGTTCTTGTGGAGCATTCCTCTTCAAAGAAAAATCATCACAAAGTTAAAGTACATTTCCTTGTCTCTGCTAGCATTGTCTCCTCGACGAGCTCACTTCATATCCGTTTGATTATATAACATCCTTACAATGTCTAGATCCTAATTTAAAAAAAAGCTTTGGGAAAACTGTACGATTAGAGCGTCGATTGATCAATTATAACTGGTCACCATTAACCTAGGCATTTCTGAGATATCTCCCTCACTGAAGTCAAGGTCACGTTATGAAAATTCCTTAGGTAGTTTACTGGTGTCAAGTCGGTGGCGAAGTAAACAAAATTAGCCTCATACAGTTAAAAGTCTAGCACAGTTAAGTTTTACTTCACCTGCTGCCTGGAGCAAACTCGGCTACTCTGGAATATTTATTTAATGTATCAAGTTTTTGAAGGTATTTGTAGCCACAGGCAAAAGTAGGTGTTTTATCGAAGTGCTGATTTTAAAGATTTTAAAAAAAAAAACAATTGGGTAGTACGAGAGTTTTGATTGGACATTAATTCGATGTGTTTTCTCAGCGCTAACGAAAATGACGTAGGCGATATGGTTGGCCGTATCCAAGTTTTGAGAATTTACACTTTCATAAAAGAAATAAAACTCTACATATCGCGTGCGTAAAGCGCCTTTCTTCTTGTTTTTGAAAAAATAATTTTATTTAAGAAATACAACATGTTCTCTGTGGCTTCATAGCCTGTTGAAAACCGAGGCGAACGTTAAGGAGAATTTGAGAGCAGATCAGTGAAAATCCGAGACGCAGTGGAGGATTTTCACCTGCTCGAGAATTTTCATAAATTTTGCTGAGGTTTTCACCACTCTATGAAGGCAGGGAAAACATATTTTATTTCTTTTATAAAATTATTTTCGGTCTTAATAAAGAGAAAGACGATTTACGAAGCGCGTATATGTATATTTTAATTACTTTTATAAAACTGTAAATTCTCACAACTTGGAGACAGAGCCAACCATATTGTGCACGTCATTTTGGTGCTTCATAGCGCTATGGAAACACACTTGTACATCAATTATTAAACGCACGTACTATCCAAATTATTTCATAAAAGAAAGAAATAAAACGTATTTTTAGCGCCTTAATTCATAGACTGGAGAAAACCTCGACAAAGTTTGTGGGAGTTTTCGAATTCTCCCAAACCAGTTCGCCTTGGTTGTTTTCATGAGACTATGAAGACACAAAGAAAATATTTTTGTTCCTATTAAATTAAAGTGCAGCTGAGTGGCACTGCATCGATGTTGCAATTTTGTCCTGCGTTGACAACTGTCACTGGTGACCTTAGACTCGTGTCAATACACTTTTTTATAAAATATACTTTATAAGAATATCGAGGCTGAAATTAGCCAAATTTTGAGAATATTTTAAGCATAGTGATTAGACTCAGATTTTGTTAAGAATATAATTTAGCATGTTTGAAAAAAAAATATTACTGATACATATAAAAATGTATTGCGATTGCACTCTAAGTTCTTCCACGCGGCACCACATTCATTTTAAAAACGCAAATTCTATGTCACCGATATTCCTGAAACTAAGAATATTCTTAAGAATATTTACAGCCATGAACATCGGCCAAAAATAAGAATATCCAGACTCGGTCCCAAAACCAATATCCTTGTAAAAAAAAAGGGTGTAATGCGCAGTCAACATGTTCTCAGAGACGGAAGCTGATGGAGAAAGTGTAATAAATAATATCTAAATCCAACTGGCTTTTTTCCAATCGTATTTCAAAACAAGAAAAATTTTGAGGATAAACCCGTATGACCTTACGTGACTCCAACTTTAGTTACAATAATAAACAAAACTTTACTTAACGAAAAGTAAGGCTGAAAGCAGTTTCTATGTATCGAGTCAACCTTAAACACGCTATGAGAAATGTTACACTTTTTTAAGTAAGAACGAGTAAAATTTTGCTCAGGTTCGATGTTCTTATTTTTTTAGCACTTTGAGGCTCGAACTGTTTTTATTTTGTTCTTGTATGCTATATTATTATACGCCAAACTACGAAATTTCAATAATTTAGTGACCGAGTACAGATTTCGAAGGAGATGTAACAATATATGTATATTGTACAGTACGGTATTTGTTACCGTTGGAGTTTATTAGTAAGTGCGATTGCTTGCTGCGTTTCACCATTGTTTTAACTTTTTTTCCTTAATATTTTCATTTCAGCCTCAGATTGTTCTTAATTTGTTCTTATTCTTCTGGCGATTTCAGCCTCATTCTTCTTGTTAAGTTTGTTCATATTAAAAGTAAAACGTGTATTTTATAAGGCTCCATTTCAAATATTCTCCGGGAAAGCGTGCATAGCTTGAGTTGGAAGTCGACATCGTCACCTCTCCTCTTTAATTTGAAAGCCCCTGCTGCACCCCAAAAGCAACTGGGATTTGGTTTGTCATAGTTGGTAACCATGCATTTACCTTTGTTTTTCACACGTTTTTTTAATAAGAACCAGTAAATTTTGTCTAGGGTCATTGCTAATCATATTTTTTTGGCTGCATTAGCCTCAATTTATTCTTCATTTTGTTTTTATGTCTGTGAGCGGTTTGAAAGAAGAAATCAAAACAAGACAAGGCATTGCAAAACGATGTCGATCGACTGTATATTGAGGAAATCCCTGTAATTTACTGACCACTGGGCATTTTGTCCTCTCTCGCAGCTAGTCCTCACCCACAGGCGGCTACAGAGGTCAATTTTTCTGTTGCGCAACGGTTTTACAAGATTCAGTAAAGTTTTAAGTAGAAACATTGTAACTTTTTCAGTTTCAGCCTGAGCTTGTTCTTAAATTATTCTTAATTTTCGGCCATTCTGAGGCTAATTGTCCTTATAAAGTTGTCCTCATAAAGTTGTTCTTATAAAAAAAAATGCGTGAAGTTTCTTTTCAAGATTAGAGCCAACAGACCAAATCACAATTTGATACCTAGCAAAAACATGCTTTATTTTCGCACTTTCTTCGTTTTCCTGATTTTAGTGTCAATACACTTCAAATGAGTATAACATACTTTAAGCATGCGCATGCGTTGAAAAATTGCCGTATAGCAAAGACTTTTTTGACCTGGGTGTTTTAAGCCAGTACATACTGACCAGTACATGTGGTTGAATCATTTTTCTGTGAACAATTTTACACTCTAATTTTCAAAAAAATATAGCATTAATTAAACAATCACATTTTGTATTAATTATCCCAAGTTTTTCTCGTGATAACTTTTCTTTCTCAAAATCTGGACCAGAGCCAGACAACACGAAAGTTCAAATAATATGCGAATTCTTTTAATGCCTGTTTACTTTCGATGAACGCTAAACCCAAATTGGATGTAGCGCAGAAACAAGAATAGATTTTCTAATTTGAGTATGCAGACTGTTTAGTGCGGTTTGAGTCGTAACGAAACGCTAACAAGAAGTAAACGAGTTTTCGTATAAGAAAACACTTTAATTTCATTGTACACCTCTGTTCTCTCCCTAAAGCAACTTTTTTGCGGTTATTGTCTGTCAACATCTTTAGGTATCAAATGATAAATTGCGATAAGGCAATGCAAACTCATGGTACGGCCTCAACCCTTTGTTTTCGTTTATTTTTAAATTTCTTTTGTACCTGCGTTTTCTATTATAGTTAGAGCTTTTTTAAAAGATAAGATGTTTAAGCAGAGCCTCAGCACGTCATGACGTGATAATTCTCTTATAAGCTTGTCACCAAGTTGGTGCCTTGTTAAACCTGATTAAAAAAAAAAAAACGTTTGTTTCTACATCAGTACGTGTGTCGCCAAAGTAAAAGTACTAACACTGACCTGCGCGTGATCTCCAAGTTTAGAAGGTACTATCTTATCATCAATTCAAAGTACACAAATCAAACTTTTAATTATTTACAATCACCCGAGGTGTGAAACAAATACCTTTTGTTTTTTTAAGTTAGATAAACAAGAGGAAACACGAATAGTTCTTCACCAAAACAAGAAGCAAAATGTACCTAATTAGGATCATTAAATAACAAGTTGTGAAATACATAGAAAATAAAAGAAAGAATAATAGCTTTTACCTCCAAAAAATATGAAACAATTGAGGTTAAAGGTACCAAAACTTTGATATTCACTATTAAAATTTGTGCAACTTTTGTAATCAAATATATGATGATACTTGTTTCCGGAGCTCATCAAGTTTGAATCGTTTTGAAATATGTAAAAAAAGACGTTAGTTCGAACAGCTAAGGTGTTTCTGCTTTAAACCTGACTTCTAAAAACGTTGTGAAATAATGGTTCATAATGGTATCTAGTATTCTGTGTTTGAATTCAAAGGTGACCTTGTCTTGATTACTTCAAGTTCTGTTAGTTTAGAAATTGCCGACAGCTTATCTAATGCTTTTAATCTTACGTGAGCGGCTTAAAATGAAAAACAACAGTTCCTGAAATCCAGGGTAGCTAGCTGTTGCAGTCTAAAACTGTTCTTTGCACCGTTTCAGTCTACTATTAATCATAAGACCATCATTAAACGCCATTCTGTTCCGTTAATGCGAGTGACCAAAATGAAATACTAGCACTTTTTGTTCCTTTCAAATCAAAAAAACATTTTTCAAAATATAGAACACGGCAGCGTTAATTCACAACACTGCATGAACAACATACAGTATAAACATATTGTTCTCGAATGACTTATTTTCATCACTGGTAAGTGTTAAGACAAATGATTATTGTGTCAAAAAGAACAATAACTTTTCCCCTAATCCTTTAAACCTCAACTCTCCTTACTTGAAGAAATTCAACAAAAATCTCTATTACCAACTAGATTCTAGTCACAGGGAAAACGGATTTGAAATATGGCTGTTTAAAGAATATGAAATGAAATAACAAGAACGGTGACTTCGGTGCTTCCTGTGTTGATTTACTGTAACAGATATGCTTCCAACAAAGAAACTTGAGTGATTTAATGCAGGAGCACGGCACGTGCAAATATTTACTAGGTCATCATCACCCCATTGAGGAAATCCCATGGGCCAAGTTCGCATTTATCTCACCCTATAATCAGCGTAAAGCTATAAATACCCAGGAAATGCTCCGCCTGAATCAGTAGCATCTGTGAAGCTATCTTGCAAAGTTGCTACAAAATGAAGGCCTTCATACTTCTTTTGTTGGTTGCCGTTGCCTTCTCCAGCCACATTCAGGGTAAGAAGCTTCACCTTTTTTATAAATTTAAAGTACTTTTATGCGTGTTCTCTCTAATTGTTTTTTAACACGTTTTGTTCTAAGTTTTAAAAATCTAACGTTGATTGAATAGTTTTACTATTTTTGCATTGTGCTTTTCTTTGTAACTTGTTCCTTTTTTTTAAATTGCGTATTCAAAATTTCGAATCGTCGCGACACTTTCAAATATTTCAAAATAGCTCTTAACGGTTTCGTAAAAAAAGGAATCAAAATTTATTTTTGTAGACCACGTTACTAAAATAATAAAGGAAAATGTTTAAAGAAATGATCATGCAAGTTAGATCATAAATGTTTTTTGCTCTTTTTGTCAATTACATTTTCTAGTGGCTTTTAAAATTTTTTATTTGTTTATTATATATTTAATATAATGTATATACAAAAGTTTTGTCTGTGGTTTTATTCAGCTGCATAGTTTCGTTAATTTATCTTTATGATCGGTGGATATGTCTCCTGTGTTCATGCAAAGTGAAGTTTTACTAATATGACGTTTTTTTTTCTTTTGTATTTTTCTGAATCAGTTCATAAACTTGTTTCCTTCGGTCATGCAAAGAGTTAAAATGTTTTAAATTCATGTTAGAGTACTTAGGTTAACAATGTTTTCGTCTTAAGGGCGTTGGAAAGGAAAACGGTACGACTGGAGAAAAGGTTTTCAACGCAGCAGGTTTGTTTCTGACCAGAGGCACTCTTGCGACTCTGAAAGAACAGGCATTCCTTGCGTTCGAATTTGTTGCAAGACATTGTGCGAGATGCGCAAATGTGAAAGAATGGTGATGGAGCTGAACTACAAATACGAACCGAGAATACAATGGAGCTGCGTTATGCCTCACAAACCCAACATGATGACTTGCATGAAGATGGTGGAAGAACGCAAAGCAGACCTTATGGGTATTCCAGGAATCAAGGCTGACAAAGCGGAAAGATACTACAACCTTGTTCCCATACTAAAAGAAAAGTACAACTACTCGGCCATTCCCCGATATGAGAAAAGGTTTAAACAGTAAGTGTATCTTCAATCAAATTTGATTTGCTTAAGTCTCATGCTTTCACGAATAGGAACTAAATTTGATAACTGTTGAAGAAATACCTGTCTAATCTTTTTATTAGTTGTAAACGTGGGGCATTAATTAGCGTGTCTTGTAATGCAAGGAGCTCGTTACAGCAGCTTGTTTCTGGCAAGAAAGTTATTTGATTTTACGAGAATGCTATGTTCTTGCATTGAACGATGTTGTTATACTTTTGATATATCATGTTGTTAAACAACAACTATCAAAGTCCATTTTTCTCGTACACTTATTGGAGGAGGGTACATCACGTGCACGTGAACAAGTTTAGCTGTTCCCCTGCAACTAAGCGCTCAACGGGTAAACAATATGTTATGGAAAGGTAAATAACAAAACCTAAAGTGAATTATAATTTAGTGTGATTTCAAAGGTTTACAAAGCACAGGTTTGGACTATAAAAAGAATCTTTAAAGCCACTCTTTGTTCTTCTTTGATTGTTGGTATATAACAAAACACGTTTATTGACCTTAACTACGGGAAAGCAGTATGTTTTGTGGTCCCTTGACGGCCATGTTTCCCTCGACTCTGCCTCGGGAAACATCAGCGGTCTCGGAACCACAAAACTTACTGTTTTTCTCGGTCCCAGTCAATGAGTGTTAATTATTACTTTCTCTTCTATTTCTATTGGCGAATTCTGCTTTTCGCGTCATTCAATGTGTGCACAAAATCAGTTTTTGCCGATTTTTCGACAAACCGAAAAACCAAATTTAACCCGTTTTCTTCACAGATATGAGGAATCTGACGGGGATTTGAAACACTACACTGTAGCGCTGACTGAAAAGGGATCAGGCATCGAATCTTGGAAAGATCTTGCGGGAAAGAGATCCTGTCACTACGACGTAACCACGCATGCGACCTTCAAAAACCCCATGTGTTCACTTATTGCTAAGGGCGTGATTCCAGTAAAGGGAAATGTTTATGAGTCGACTGCCGAGTTTTTCAAGAAAAGCTGTGTTCCCGGAGCTAAATGCTCGGGCTACTGGAATCGGAATGGAACAATGCCCGACTCTTTGTGCTCTTTGTGTCGAGGTTTGTTAACTGTCAAAATTAAAGTTTTCCTTTTTTCTTTCATCGATAGATTTATATCTGACATTGATTCTACCACTAGTTATCTAATTCTTCAACGGTTATTAGTTTCTACAAATTTTCCATGACCAAAACCATCAGTTTATATCTTGTTGTTGTTGTTGTTGTTATCGCCTATACAGTTTTTAAAATGCATACTATCTAATATCAAAAATTTTGCAGTAACAAAAATGAAAAAAAGCTAAAATCAATTCGTCAAATGTTCACAATAGTTTGAACCCGAAAAACGGGTTCACTGACAACCTCCGACAAGTTCTCCACTCGAGTTTTATTTATAATAGATATGAACAACTTCATATGTTTTAATTCTCTTTTAATTTATAAACTTAAGGTAAGATATGAAGAAAGACCAGAAAAACTGGATTATTTTTGAGCGAGCATAGCGGGATTTTTGCCATTATTATTGTAAAGATATAGTTTATATTTGCGAGATAACGCTCGTATTGTTGAAAATGGGTAGCATATTTTGAGCTTGATTTTTTACTCATTATCAACTTACGTAGATCATGTTACAGTACAGGCATCGATGTCAAACTTGAATTTTGTGCTACTTGCGTTAAAAAACAGTTTACTTGCGTGTCTATATATTCTGAAAATTATGTATTGAATAACGTCAACTAACTAATAATTAGTGATGATTTTCTGCATAGAATGAACGATAAAAACCCGTTCTCCGCCCTTTCGCATTCTCGGATTATTTTATGTTTTGCAAGCATGTACGTATACTTAAAATCAAACTTCGCATCTTTATTTTTTAGACTGAGTTGATTAGAAAAAATACAGGTAGTTAATTAAGTTATAAAATAGAGCACCAGAAAAAACAGATTCAGTGACAACTTGAATTCCGCTCCACTTTTATCAGAAGTTGATTATTTTCGGCTTGAGATAAAGAAAAAGATAATTTGAAATAAACAGAAAAAAGGCTTAGATTTGGAAGTGTGTGGTATTGAGAAAGCAGTATCTGGTTTCCTTATAGTTCAGATTTCGTAAAAGTCGTTGATCTTCTTTTAACTCAGTGTAAAATAGAGTTTACAAATACAAGCGATATCTGCTTGAATAAAGAGCAACACCTAAAACTAAGACCAAATTCCTTATACTTATAGTTCAGTTTTAATTTCGTAAAAGTCGCTGATCTTCTTTCAGGTCAGTGTAAAATACAGGTTTCGTACAGAGTCTTGAATTCTTGAAAAAGTCTTGAAATTTGCGAACTACTTTCCAGACCTGGAAAAAGTATGGAAATTAAAGGCAAAGTCTTGAAAAATGGGATGAAGTCTGGAATTTTTCTAAAGGAGCAGTAGGTGTTTAAAAGCTAGCTGAAATCTTTGCAATGTAGCTTTATGGTAGAAATTTATTATAAGTACTGCTGTTGTTTGGTTGTGTCACTGCAAGTTAAGAACTAAACAGCTGAAACTAATTTTTTTTAATTCATTGTTTTCATAGTTAAACAGTTATTTCTTTTTGGGCCATGAAGAATCTCACTGTTACCTTGAGTCTGGAAAATAAAAAAAATTGTTTGGAAAACGTCTGGAAAAAGTCTTGAAATCTATCCACAAAAAAGTGTGCGAACTCTGAAAATAGAGTTTGCAAATACAAGATCTGTCTGTTTGAATACACAGCAACACCTAAACCTGAGATTACAGCTTTCTCCCGCTGTGTAGTACTGAGAAAATAAACTAGTGATTTTTTCGTAAAAGTCGTTGATTTTCTTTTAAATTAGTGTCAAATTACCAAAGTTTACAATTACAAGGCAAGGGATGTCTCTTTGAATAAAAAAAAACACAACAACAGTACCTTATTTTGCATCACTTTGTTATTTTAGAAATATTATTACTTTTATGTAATATTTTAATGTCAAACTAAACAAATGCCGGATGATTGACTGATGTAAAAGAAACTACTAAGTTTTCATTTCTTTTTGGATTTTTAAAAAAAGGTAACAGATTTTCTTTCTGCCTGAGTTCAAGGGCGAAGTTCAAAAACTAGCAGCTTTGATATATCATCTTGAAAAAAGATTATAATTTGCTTTTAAGAAATCAAGGCTACAAACGAAAATGTGTATCAAAACGGCTCACCATTTGTTTTTGTTTTTCGAAATATTTAAATTTTTTTGTTTTCTACGTAAGCAAGTCAATTTAATAATTTTTAGGCGTCCAAGAACTAGAAGACTTTTTCTAAAATGATGTTTTGATATAGAAACATAGTTTTACAAATTTTCAAAACTTGTATCTTTCTTCATAAAATCTTAATCTGTAGCTATTTTCTTTTTGAATAAATCAATTTCGTGTCATATTACTATTATATTTTTTTTGTTTTTTAAAAAATAACATAGAAACCTGTAACAAAAGTTACTGCTATTTTTGAACACATTTTTTCAACTGTCCTTGTAGTATTTTATTATATAAAACGATTTTCCTTTACTGTTATTAAAATAATATTATTACTAATATTTATTAATTTTCCTAATTTGTCAGTGAACGGATATGTTGTTCGAGTCGGTATTGGGTTACAACTTTGAGCTTGATAAACAACTAACCTTTGGCTGGCTGTTTATTATAGCTCTCTACACCGTACTGATGAGTCCCAAAAAGGAAGAAACAGCTGTCTGCGGTTGAAATTGCTGGGTTGATCCGAGCTCTTACTCATATTGGTTCAGTGACAAACTAATTTCAACGTAGTTTTCCAGCTATTCATTTTATTTTACTTAGATTTATTGACTTTTGTGTTGTCGAGCCTGAACCACACACATCATCAATCTAGTAGAACTAAATATAGAAACCTGGACTGAACTGAAATGCAACATGTTGATTGTGCCAGACATAAGAAATCCAAGCACATGCATTCATGTTGCATACTGCACCTTTGTTTAACAGCAATACTTACCTGTCTTTATGAGCATGCGCAGTTCAATTTGCGCAATGGCAGAAAGCAAATTACCGAGTTGAATGTGTTTCTGACATTCTTCTTCTGCGCTAATGAGTACTTAAGTGCATTACGCGTTTTATCTGGGCAAATCTAAGTTTCTTCAGCAATAGGCGCACTTATTTATATATTATGTACTGGTCCATTCCTTGTGTATATAAAAGAATGGTCAACTATTATCGAAATCAAGTCTCCAAAATATTGTTCATACCGGGGCCATGAGGGCGGGGGTTGTATATTCCAACATACTTCCCCCGATGAGCGGGGGAAGTTTACACATGTAACACTGTAAAATTGTTACATCCCCGCTATGCCCCGGGGATCAAGGGGCCAGGGTTTCAATTGACTATAGCATTATGATAACTTCTTTTGGTTTGTTGCTCATTTTTTCAACCTAAATTTGATATTTTTTTGAAGATTTTAAGTTGTTGTAGCAGCAGGCTAACGCTCCAAAAGTCAGTTCTTTACCCCACGTATGGCAATGTTCACATATTTAACAATTAGATTATGAGCTCGAGATTTCTATGGGTTGATAGTTGATGCGGCCGATGATGATACTTTCTTACTTGCCTAGTCTTCTCAGGAACTGAATTTTCCAGTAAAAGTTCCACATCTTCCTGTGAAACTTCGCAAAAGCGCGAAGACGTCGCCATGTTTGAAGACGACCTTCACCCACTGCACTCTAATGGCTGATAGTATACGAGTAGCTCAGCCAATCAGATTACGGCATTTGCATTAGTTTGCTAGTAGATTTTTATTAAAACAAAATATTGTACTCGCCGGCAGTGCTCATTTTCTATTAGAAATAACTAGTTATAAATGTTGTTACATTGTTATAAGCTTTTAAACGTTTTCAATCAGTTAAGGTAGTATAGTATATAAGATGCAGTCAAGGCGCAATGCTTGTAGGATTTGGCTATAAAGACCTACGTCAAGTATAGATAGCACTATTCAAGATCTAGTAGCACACTTGAAGCTACAAAAATGGGCACTTTAGCTACAGTGGTAGCGGGCTTTACCCCTTTCAGCTAGCTCGTTTGTTAGCTATGTTATGTACATGAGGTCTAAAAAGGCGAAAAAGCTGTCCATAGCTACTTGGATTTTTATAGTAGATTTAAAGGGTAAAGCCCGTAGTGGCATAAGTTATCTACTATCACATTTGTGCTGTCTACACATGACGTTGATCTGAATAGTCACATCCCACAAGCATTGCACTTTTACTACATCTTATGTTTTTGGGAACCCGAGTTTCACTGCTAGCTATGCTATGCTGATAAGACCTAGAAATCTCAAAACAGCTAATATTAAGATCTATCTAAGGCAGCTAGCCTGCTCAGGGGTAATCCCTGGCGTTCTACTACACGAAATAGCTGCTTATAAGATCTAGCCGTGAAAGCTAGTCTGTTCAGGGGAAAAACTGGCGTTATTCTACATTGAAACAGCTGCTCACAAAACATAGTGTCGACGTTTTAAGCTGTCACAACGTTGACCGACAACTTTGGCGCCATTTCGGAAACATATGCACACAGTTTTGGCGCCATTTTGATAGTCTCTCGCAAGTGATGGCGGGAAAACCGGGTGAGATACCACCCTTTTGATACTACCCGTTGGACACCGCAGAATATGCTAGGCCTCTCATTGGTTGTATTTTTTAAGGTATGGGATAAAATATTGTATGATATGTACATGGTGGTCACAGCGTGTACCTGTTCATCTGCCGAATGCACACTGCACGCTTTTATCTTTTTAAGAACCAGTGAATTTTGCCGAGACTCATTTTTCCTAATTTTTTGGTTGCTTCAGCCTCAATTTCTGTGAGCGGTTTGAAATGAAATGAAACAAGACATAATTGAAAAACAGTGCTGGTCGTCTGAGGAACTTTTGGTATCACATAAATACGTGTATCATTTGGACAATAGTAGATAATTTTATACTAAATTTATGTGAAGCGGTGCTCCTGTGTTTTTACTGTGCACATTGCGAACGTAAATTACAAGATTCAGTAAGTTTCAACTAGAAACATTTTTATCATTTTTCAGCCTCAGCTTGAGCTTGTTCTTAGATTGTTCTTAATCTTGGCCAATCTTAGCCTCATTGTTATTAAAAAGTTGTTCTTATAAAAAAAAGCGTATACTGCATCGAGTCTAAACGGATGCAACCTAACATAACATAATAAAATATTGCACATGGTACAAAGCGTACGTGTACCTGTTCTTTGTTCAGGCGGCCATTTTATTTTTAATAGTCAGTCACTAAAGACAGTTATCGGGTAGCAAGTCGTTCAACACTGTATCCAAAATGAAAATATAAGATTAACGTTAAGGAAGGGTGTCAGCTCTTAATATCAATTTGATAGCCTTAAAAAAACGATTTCCCGACGACCCCAAATGCCTTGTCACTCTGACGCAGGTTTACTCTAGATATTGACAGCTGAATCGTGACACTAAGTGACAAGTAGCTGGTTTTCTGTATATTTTTATCACCATATGTTAAAATATCCATTATTATATTTTCAATTACTAAATTTGGTTAAGAAAAGGTTTTGACATTATCAAGCCTGCGGGGACTATTTAATGAAACTTTGGAGAAATTTGTTATCGAACCAGAAAGCTACTAAGCGTATTGAAAATTTTTAAACTGTACATGTAGTGTTTTATCTTTGTATATTTTATCTGTAATTACTATTGTCATTTTTAAATTTTTGTACATAATTTTATGTCTTATTTTTAAGTTAAATATTTTAGGGAGGACCACTTTTATCTAACAGTCACGTGTTACCCTCGGTAAATAAAGGATCTTAAAAAAATATGG
>JAPEIX020249416.1:0-14851 GCA_026122405.2 Zoanthus sansibaricus
AACGCATGCCTCATATTCTTTTTAGAAAAATTCTGATGAGAAACCGGGAATTTATTTTATTTGGCCTTATGTTTGTTCAGATATCTATGTCTTTCGGCGTGGGACGGAAAACGGATGCGACACGCAGAAAGAATCGTGAAAAAAAGTTTTTAATTGTTTCTACCTCTAAGAGTTCTCGCTATAGGGTTGTGGCGAGCTCTTAAAAAAAATTAGAATTAGAATTTAGAAATTAATTGTAGGAAATATAACCTGCAATGTCCTGTTAACATGCAGTTACTGTAGATAGCGCGTACTTTGCGTGTGCGCAATGCGCAAACGAGGCGTAACACGTAGGAAACATGTTCAAGCTATGGTTTTCTGGATAAAGATAAAAAGATATGTTTGAATATCTTGGGCAAGAATGTATTCGATATTCATAAATATACATAAAAAGTGTATTTATGCTGTAAATTAAAGTGCATCACTGATATCTAACTGAATTATGTGATGTTCCGAGCAATTTACTAAACTGCTTGCTTTTCTTGATAAAGGATCGGCAACGGTCCAAAGTTCAGTTTTGTTCAGCATGTCTAACCACAGGCGGCCCATGACATATTCATTATATTCACAATAAAAGCTTGGGCTGCCTGTGGTCTAACAACAACGACGATTGTTGTTTTTCGTCATTGACTTGATTTGGTTAATTGCTGAATGAAGAGCGAAGCTTAAAAATGGCAAAATATTTTACACAAACGAATCCAATTGCTCGTTTATCAGTTTAATTATTGTGGCATTATGACGATTTAGGTTATGACCAATGAAACGAACGAGTTGAGTTCGTGGTCTTGCCGTTTCCTTGGACTAACTTTTGATACACCTGGTTGCTTTTCCCACAAGTTTCATTCTTTTTTCTACTTTTCCGCTAAGATACAGGAAATGACGTCTGGGATTTTATGAGATATTTTGAGCCAACTGATTTGTTAGAAAAAAAAAATTAACAAGAAAATCGAGCATTCCTTTAAGGATCGCGCTCTCTGTTGCAGGTTCTTCAATACTAGTGTCTGGGAACTTGTCCTTCACTGGAAAATTCTTTGCCCAAAACAGTTTTTGTTATTATTAGTTGGCTTACCTTTTTCATGTCTTCGTATTTTAGGAAAAGAATGTTAGGGTCATCTCTGTGACTCCACCATCCAAGAACGTGATCGTAAAAACAACCATAATAAACTGAAACGAGAAAGCAAAGAAACTAAAAGGAAAATAATCTAATAAAAAGAGGTTCCGAATTGCAATGGCCAGCTGCATGCTTGTAAAAGTAATGGTAATGGGAGGGCAATAGTATACATGCTTTTTTTTACAAGAGCAACTTTATAAGAACAATGAGGCTCAGATTGGCCGAAAATTAAGAACAATTTAAGAACAGGCTGGGGCTGAGGCTGAAAAAAGTGAAAATGTTTCTCGCTAGTTGAAACTTTACTGAATCTTGTAATTTACGTTTGCAATCAGTGCACAGTAAAAACACAGAAGCACAATGTTACATTTAGTATTGTCCCAAATGATACACTTATTCATGTAATCACTAAAAGTTTTCATTATTACAAACCGCTCATAAAAATAAGAAAAAATTAAGAAGAAATTGAGGCTGAAACAGCCAAACAATTAAGAAAAATGAGCCTCGGCAAAATTTACTGGTTCCTAACCAAAAAAAGGGTGTATCGGCAGCTGTGAAATGATGATCTCTAGCTGGACAGCCTAGTTGGTAACATTAAAGCTGCCACTTAAACTACTGTCCGCTTGGAGATACGAATTTTATCTTCTCGTGTTGAAAATATCTCACTCGTTTGCTGCACTCACTCATGAGATATTTTCAACACTCGAAGATAAAATTCGTATCTCCGTGCGGCCATGTAATATCCTCTACATATCTTACGTAATTAATTTGTTGAGCTATTGTATTTAAACTTTCCTTACCTTTTCCGGCCATATGTAGTGGTAGAAACTGGTCCCATGTTCCACTGTAATTCATGCCCTTCATAGAGATCACTTGGTGGTAATGCGAGACAGCCGCGTCCTTCGGGTTTCGCATCACATAGATACATTTACACCTACACGGGCGCGTTGAGATACCCAAGGGCATCAAATGAATTGGAAGGTGACATTTCATCCTACGAGGGGAGGGAAGGGCATCCAATACAACTTGAGCTTGTGATTGTGGAGTGAAATAATTGGTGTCTGGTTGCCATGGACCCGCCTCGTACCAAGGAAACCGAACGTTTATTTTTGCCTCGCTCACTTCGCCATCGTGTAAGATCTGCCAAACAAGCTCTTGAGTCCATGTTGTACCTGTAAGTAAAATTTTTCAGAGCATTCAACGCGATTATCTTTTTATTGCAAACTTTATAACCAAATTTCAAATTTCCATATAGAATCATTTCAGGAATAGAATCATATAGCAAAATAGGTCTATCTGACATATCGAGCAAGCAGATGTGAGACGTATGTTGAGTGGGAATACGCCATTTTACTATTAACACCTACTTACTGAGCTAGACCAAGGAAAATATTATGTATTGTGGTCCCGAGACCGCCTATATGTTATGGCCGTCAAAAACATACTGTTTTCCCAAGGTTAAGGTCAATAAGCGTTTTGTTATATACCAATTATCAAAGAAGAACAAAAAGTAGCTTTTTTTTAAAATAAAAAATTTTATCCAATCTTGTGTTTTGTGAACATTTGAAATTTTACTGAATTACAAGTAACTTCCCGACCGGTTTTGTTATTTACCAGTCCATAACATATTGTTGCCCGCTGCGCTGAGCGCTTGGTTGCCAGGAAACAGCGAAACTTGTTCACGTGCACGTGATGTCCTCTCGTCCAATAAGGGTACGAGAAAAGTGAACTTTGATACTTGGTATATAACAATAACAATTATTGTCTGAGACCGAGGGAAACAGTATGTTTTGACTTGTGGTCCCGAGACTGCCAATGTCGAAAAACATACTGCTTTCCTGAGGTTAAAGTCAATAAGCGTTTTTTTATATACCAACTATCACAGAAAAAAATAAAGAAGCTTTTAAAGAACTGTTTATGATCCAAACTTGTGTTTTATGAACCTTTGAAATCACACTGAATTATAATAAACTTCTGTTTTTTTTATTTACCGGTCCATAACATAATGTTGTCCGCTGAGCTGGGAAACAGCAAAACTTGTTCACGTGCACGTGATGTCCTCTCGTCCAATAAGAGTTCAAGAAAAATGGACAATGATAATTGGTATATAACAAATACAAATGTTTGCAACTTTTAGGCTTCTCTGGGGGCAAAACAGTGTTGCTCGGTCACAGTTTGTCTTAATGATTCACCAGATTTTCAGTTTTTTGTCCACAGCATTAAATGTGAGGAACACTTTTTTTCCAGCAAGTAACTTATCAAGATATAAAACAATAAACAACAATATTGTATATTTATATTAAAGAATAACTCCATTTTAATAACAACCTAAATATGGAATTTAATATTTCCATTCATTGTTAAAATTAATTTTCATATGATCTGAATTACTTACTAACTTACTTACTAACTTACTTACTTACTTACTAACTCACTTACTTACTTACTTACTTACTAACTTACTTACTAACTTACTTACTAACTCACTTACTTACTAACTTACTTACTTACTTACTAACTTACTAACTTACTTACTAACTTACTTACTAACTTACTTACTTACTTACTAACTCACTTACTAACTCACTTACTTACTAACTTACTTACTAACTCACTTACTTACTTACTTACTTACTTACTAACTTACTAACTTACTTACTAACTTACTTACTAACTTACTTACTAACTTACTTACTTACTTACTTACTTACTTACTTACTTACTAACTTACTTACTTACTTACTAACTTACTAACTTACTAACTTACTTACTAACTTACTTACTAACTTACTTACTTACTAACTTACTTACTAACTTACTAACTTACTAACTTACTAACTTACTAACTTACTTACTAACTTACTTACTAACTTACTTACTTACTAACTTACTTACTTACTTACTTACTTACTAACCTACTTACTTACTAACTTACTAACTTACTTACTAACTAACTTACTTACTTACTAACTTACTTACTAACCTATGTACTTACTAACTTACTAACTTACTTACTTACTTACTTACTAACTTACTAACTTACTTACTTACTAACTTACTAACTTACTTACTTACTTACTAACTTACTTACTTACTAACTTACTTACTAACTCACTAACTTACTTACTTACTTACTAACTTACTTACTTACTTACTAACTTACATATATATATACACTACTGAGAAAAAACCTGTAAATATACCTGTGAAAGTGGAACAATTCACAGGGTAAAATCTGTGAATAAACATGTGAAAAACCTGTGAAAATTCCTGTGAAAAATCATGTGAAATGACCTATGAATAAAATTGTGAAATTCCCTAGAAACACCTGTGAATAAACCTGTGAAAAGGGAGCAATTCACAGGGAAACACCTGTGAATAAACCTGTGAGAAATGCCTCTGACAATGTTTAGGTTATCCTGTCCACTCTTGGATGGCTGGTCAAATATAACTGTCACTAATAATGAACTGCTTTTGCAAATTTTATACCTTAACATTTAAAAGAATTCAAGCAGATCAGTGAAAACCCTAAACATACTCGACGCTTTTTATGTAAAAATAAAGAAGCCTAACCCAATTTGTATTAGACTAACAAAACATGATGACATTTAATTAAAACACAAGGGGAAAGGTTTTTACATTTATCAAGTGTTTTCAAAAGTGCCCAGAGTTTTTTGTCACAGTCTGACTAATACAATTCTGAGGCTTCTTTCTTTGCTTTAGAGTAGTGAAAAACAAAAATAAACACACTTTTTGATTTTTTATACGTCTTTATAATAACATGGGGTTTTGACCAATCAGAGTGGATGTAGATCCTATTAAGATTTTATTTTATCTTGTTTATAGTGTAAGTGAGTATTCAACATTAGATTTAAATATATACATATAATAGATATTTTTAAATATTTACATGTAACTAAGGGACAGACCATTAGATATATTTGAGTAGGATGGGGAGTTGGGAATTTGTTTTCTTTTGGCTTAAGATGCTGTAGAATTATTTTTCTGTCATCCCATGACAGAGTTTGTTAATGCACCACCATGTAATATCCTCTATATACTAAAAAAATGTTTTCACAGATTTTTAAGATTATTAAATTTGCATGTATATGTGCATGCCAGAAACATTTCACAGGTTTTTTCACCGGATTTAAAGTTTTAAATACAGGCCAGACAGTTATTTCATAGGTTTTTTATGAATATGTATGTAACATTTCACAGGTTTTTTCACAGGATTTAAAGTTTCAGATACAGACAATAACTGTTTCACAGGTTTTTTTCACAGGTCCAGAAAATTTACAGGTTTTTCACAGGTTTAAGTTATTCCCTTGAACTTTATAATTAGTTCAAAAACTAACTAAAATATGAAATGCAATTTTCACAGGTTTTTATAAACTGCTTCAATTTTCACAGGTAATTCACAGGTTTTTCACAGGTTTTCTCCCAGTGGTGCTACTAGCTTCATAACTTCCTTACTTACTTAATACTTACTAACTTACTGACTAACTTACTAACTTAGAGCATCCCAATAAAATGTTTTGTTTCCCATCGCCCTCCCTCTCATGAAGGTGGGTCAGTAGGTCGGGCAAAAAAAAAAAGATGAACACATGATGAAGGAGTCTGTTGCCAGTTAAGGCCGGGCTGCTAAGTACGAAGGCTTGGTTATGTTGCCCTTCATTCGTAATTCCATATCTGCAATGGCAGGCAATACCCTAATGTATAATTACGGTGCCCCAATCCTTGCAGAAGGCAGAAATCTTCACCGTACGCCAGGATATTTCATGCAGTGATCCAGTAGAAAAACAACATAATTCATGCAAAAAGTTTGATCTGATCTGTTGCAGATGTGGAAGCACAGAACCTGATGCATCGTTCAATGAAGAGTTGAAGTGCCAATACAAAGTGATTAACCCTGTTTGCCATACTTGTTTGGAAAAGGGTACCAAGCCTGTTGTCTCTGCACCAAAAACGGTAACAGCATCCGCCGGAACGAAGAAGCCTTGAATTTAACTTGGTGTTAAAGCTAAACTTTCATTTTGACAGATTGAAACTATCAAGCAAAACTGTTAGAAAGTTACTGTTTTAATGACGAAAAAAGTCTGGACGAAATTTTGTTTTCCAAGAAACATTCAGTTTTTACTCCAGTTTACTTTTGCATATTAAATCTCCTGTTTAATCTGCAAGATATAATCAGATGGTAAAAGTGTATATTAACAGGACTATCAAATGTCTAAAAAGGCTACAAAAACGAAGTATCAATGATAATTTAAGACAATCTGTGTTAATAAGACAAGATCGTACGCTGGTATATTAAAGTACTTGCTTCTTTACAAGTAATTCTGGATTTTTTTTTTTTTTTTACTTTTCCAAAAAAATGGGTAGTTTGGGCGATGGGAAACAAAGAATTAAGTTGGGATGGCTTTACTAACTTACTTACTAGAGGGTCGTGAAGGGGTAAAATGGGAGCTGGGATTTGCCTTTTTTAGAGGCTGGGAAATGGGATTTTGTGCACTGGGACTGGGATTCATGAAACAAAAACAATAAAAAAATGGGAATGGGATTTCAATTTGAGCAGCGCAGGCTGGAATTGTGGGATTTGAGCTGGGATTTGAAAAAACAATTGGCTCGGAAATGGGATTAGGACCCCCCCCCCCCCCTTCACTCTAAAAAAGGATCTCGAAGCCATCCAAACAGAATTCTTATCTATAAACGAGGATTACTATCATTAACTCTTTAGAGCACACAATTATGGATGGATTAATGAAGATGACGAACTAGATGATTACATAGACGAAAACTAGTCAGATTATGCATGGGCTCTTTATTATGTTTTCTATGGAACACCTCTGCCTTATGAGGAATCAGAAAAGCACATTGATCGTGTTAAGAAGAGCGCAAAAAATTTTAGGGCAACCAACAGTTTCAGCTACTTTTTTTGACTCGTCGAGGGAGATCAATAAGAAATCTCATGCAGGCATTTACATGTCCTATGAACACTAGTTTGTCAACTCAGTGTCCTTGCTGAGTCAAAAATCATATATCTCACTTCTTTTGTGTCAAAAATTTTGATGCTGGCGGGAATTCTACTATTTTTTTCAAAAATTGGAAGACGTCCTATTGAACAAATGATACCCAAACGATATACAGCTACTGCAGGTAGTCAAAACAAACTCAGCAACCATGGCTAGTGTTTGCCAAGTCAATCAACCTTGTGTAGCTTAAATGCTGTAAATAATTATGCTTAATTTTAATTTCAAATAAATTCATTTGACTTATTTTAGTAGATTTAACATGTTTTTTTTTAATTAGAAAAAATGACTTTTAGTGTTGAAAGCCTTACTCCATAACATTCTTACTGCTTTGTTATTCGAGACTGTTTTTCATCTTAATGCTAATTTTCCACCCTGATGAAACTTTTCCCCCTGATCACAGATTTTTCCCCCCTGAAGAACAAAAATTTCACCCTGATAAACAAATCCCCCCAAATGAACAAAATTTCATTTTGATAACAAAATTCCCCTTAGTAAACAAAAATTTCACCTTTATAAAAATTTTTCCCTCTGATAAAAAAAAAATTACCTGTAATCCTTATGTACTGCGATTACTGCTGTCTTGTATACGGTACTGCGTGTCCTTGGTTTTGCGAATCCAAGATGGTCCAAAGGCTGAAAAAATTCCATATCCAAAGGGCGACGCTTGTTGCGACGCTTATTTACATATTCTTACAGGTAGGTTAAATTTATTTCTTTGCCGACTATATAAAGACTTATATTTTGGTTCTGGATTTGAAACTACATGGAAACTTTGCCCCAAACGTTTTTCAACTGAGCAAGCCATTAACTAGAGCTCATTCAATGACAACTTCAAATCCAGAGCTAAACTAAAATCTGAAGTTGCTCCTGATCAAATTATGTTGAAGAAGCTATCCAGGTAGGGCATTCGAGTAAATAAATAATAAACTGGAAATTTCTAACACAAAGTGAAGTGCTGCGAGCTGATGCGAATGTGTTACATAATAATACAAGACTGTGAGATAAAAGGGATCTGAAATAAGCATTGACAATTGTTCTTCTCTAGAATCAATATTGCTTTAATGTTCCAAATTTACAATAGTAATTTAAAGCTTGTGTGATTTAGTAGCTGAAAAAGTATTTTGGAGCCGTTTATTATTGTGCGGAGATTTGATCCAAAGAAACCTCAATTAAACAGATCATAAAGACTTTGAGTATAAATGATAATGAAAGAGTTTTAAAAGATAATGAAAGAGTTATTCATCTCTATATATTTCCATACATGATAGTGTAAAAAACATTCACGAAAATTTCATAAATCGTTCAAATGTAAATAACATGTCTAGCAATATGTCTAGGACATACTAGTACTAGAGAGGAATGCTGACAAAGTCTGATATCCGTATGTTTCAAATTAAAGGAGTCACGTGACTGATGACATAATCACTTGGTAATTGACGTGTCAATAACAGGGTTCTCAGCGATAATGTTGACAACGTTTAATGCTTGTATGTTTTAAATTGAAGGAGATATGAGCACTTTTTTAATGTCACGTGACTAATGACGTCAATACGTGCTGATTGACGTGTGTCAATAGCAGGTGTGTCAAGGAAGATGTTGACAAGGCTTGATGTTTCGATGTTTATACAAACACAAGTTATACATAGCGATTTTTTATAGTCACGATCAGTGACGTCACATAGTTTGATTGACAAGGATGTTTATGTACTTGTTTATGTTTTCTATTCATAAGTACCCCAGGTTGTTTTAAGACCCAAAAACGAAGATCTGTTTTTTTAAATGTTCTGTCAAACCAAAGACAGTCAATTGCAAACCAGATCTAAGCTGTTTCTCAGACACCAACTGACGCAAAATTACTGGGGTCTTCGTTTTGTAGAGAAGGCCGGCTCAAACTACAAAGCGAAGACCTGTGTTTTTTTTTTACTGTCCTGTCAAACCAGAGACAGCCAAAACGAAGACCCCACTGATTTTGCATCATTTGCTGTCTGAGGAACAGTTTAGACCCGGTTTGACTGTCTCTGGTTTGAGAGAACAGTTATAAAACAGGTCTTCGTTTTTGGGTTATAGGTCTTGGGTCTTAGATCTTCGTTTTGTAGACACCCCTATACCTGAGCTGCACGTGGGTACCTTCCCCTTTGTGGCCTACCAGCAGGTTCTCTACCCATCACGATCAACTTGTTCTTATTCACGTTTGTCTTTAACCCTCATTTAATCCCCCATCTCTCTTTTCCACACACCAAATTTCCAGCTATTATTTGATTATCGGCATACAACGTAGAGCAACTCGCTTTATTTGTAGAGGAACAGCTGATCTTTCCTACACAGAACGTCTTATTGAACTTAAGTTACTCCCACTAAACTATTGGCTGGAATACTTAGACATTATTTTCTACTTTAAATATAAATTAGGTTTAATTGATTTACATCGCAATGACTTTTTTGAGTTTTGCAATGGGCGTACCCGCCATGGTACTACAGGACTTAATCTTAAAACTAAATCAGCAAGAACATCTCTATTTAGAGATTCATACTTTATAAGAATCTGCAACATATGGAACACTATTCCTGATAATATAAGAAAACAGGAAAATCTTCAATCTTTTTCAAAACAATTAAAATCTTTTTTCTTTGTGAGGTTAAAAAATGTTTTTGACCAAGACGACATCCGTTCCTATAAACTGATTTGTGTAAAATGTCGTCGTCCTAATACATTAACCAAATGTAGTTGTTAACATTTTTTGCCATTTGTATTCATCAAATTTTCTCTTTTGTAGCATTGGAGCATGTAAGTGGGGGTTGGGTTAGGTATTTACCTTGTAGGGGACTTAAAGTCCTATTGTAAATCTACCTGCCTTTGGCAAATTATTAAATGAATAAATGAAAATAAATAAAAGAAGCTAAGCATTGCTTTTTTTACGTGATGCAACGTATAAAGTAGTTATACAGAGCTTTCTCGTTGGATACCGTGGAACATGCCACTTGCATTGCCACTTGTATTTTTTTCGTATACATACTCGCCAAAAGGCTCGTGTGTATACGGAAATACAAGTGACGCGTGAGATATTCCACGGTATCCCACTAGAAAGCATTTTTGCATAACTAGTATTTATTAAATTTTTAACTTCGAATATTGCGTTTCTAGTGTTTTGATTGGTTCACTCCATCTTGGTTATCACCTCATATACCGTATGACCATATATGGAAACTAACTGTGTAGAGTGTTGCCAAACTGAAAAATGTCAGAATAAAATTTTGTTGTCATTTTCAAGTATCGAAGGGTTCGAAAAGCTCATGAAATGTAATAAAACAATTATTCCATTCGGGCTACGCGCCTCGTTGGCTATTTACCATCTCATATCCAACGCGCGCTCTTGTAATAATTGTTAAATATAGCATTTCATTTACAATACTTTATTGGGGCTAACTAGTATTTATGTAAATTTAAATTCTGTGTGGTTGAAATTACTGCAGTTACAGTGAATTTATCTTTATACTTGGATTTTAAGACCAAGAAAGGACGAACAATTCTTTAATTCAAGTGCCTATAATCCCTACTTAGTAAGATCAAAAATATTATAATTTTGTAAATTCTTAAGTTTTAAGGTGGTAAATATACAGTACATATACTTTTTCAGATGCTCCTTGGTGTGACATTCGACCGACTCATGCTGGCTTTAAACATGTAAAAACAAAGTTTGAGGCAAAGAAAAAAGAAAAATGGGGGGCCGATTGCTGACAACTGTTTAATTCCAAAAATGACAGGTAGATAAAGCTTTTAATACCATGCCTTAGCATTTTTCGATAAGTGCATCAATCACGATTTGTATAACAGTCACTTTCGAGGCTCCATCTAGGCTAAGCTAAATCCTTTACGAGCCACTGGCCTATGGAGCCGGCGTTTATCTCCGTTTTCTGTAGTGTTAAGCGGATGAGAGTTTTTGACTCTTCCTGGACAGGACACTACTCTATCGCAGGTTAGTTCCCAGCAGACGCTGGTACTCATTTACCTACCCCGGAAGAATGGAAAGCTGAATTTGCCTAGGCGGAAAAGAAGGTCGCACAAATATTCAAATCTCGTTAAACTGCCGGGATCGAACTGGGGACCTCGTGGGTAGAAAGCAGAGATCTTACCAACTGCGCCAACCGCGTCTGCCCTTGAGGCTCCATGAATCTTTCTAATTTAAAATGCTTAGTCATGACACCTGATGATACTATTCAAATATCTTATCGCCAAGTCTTGATGATGTTCTGAACTGCTGGTACAGCTATGCTGATAAGTTTTCTTTCCTGTGTGTCTTTATGCACTAGAGTAATCTCTGGTCGATTATACCGCCTGTGTTACAATTTATCCCGTACTTAGTAAACATCTCCCAGTGTAACTGTAGAGGCACCTTGTACTTGATTTAGTTTGTTTTTAAAGTATGTCCCTGAGCAGTCAAGATCACACCTTCTGTTCCCTTTTTTAACACAGGATTCCTCCCCAGCTAAATCTGATATTTATCGGACAAACTTTCCGTGTAGGGCTATCTCCCGGTGTGTAATTTTATAATCCTAAAGGTTTTTCTTCTTCAACAATCACACTCTCTTTCAAAACTGCATGTAGCATCCACTCTCTGTTTTCCATTAGATAACCATGCAGAGATTTACTTTCTTATTTTACAAACTCATCATCTCCCCCTTCTTTTCTCGACAAGTACTGTCTCGTAACACTTCTTCTGGTGTGTAGCCATCAATTCACTGCCATGATTTTCCTAGTTCTTCTATCCATGCCCCTCATCTCTTATATTCTCCAATCTACGATCCCAACACTGACGCCGGCAGCCGAGGTATTGATACCTCTGACCAAATTTCCTCCATTGAGTTTCGATTTACTCAACTTCTTAACTCTTCTGATAATTATACTCCGATGTTATTATACCTTTCATCGTGCTGTTGAGAGTCTGGTCTTTCTGTAAAATACCTAGATATTTGTAGCTCTATTCTTCTATTTTTCCAATGTACCGGTCGTCGAGTAGGTGTCTTCCACTGCTGCCAACTTGTCTGTCTCTTGTCATTCCCAGGATAGCACACTTGTCTAGCCAAAATACTTCTTGCGAGAAATTCTTTATCTCTAGAATGAGTGAGTCTTGTTGGCCTTTACTAGCTCGATATAACTTCAGATCATCCATGAACAGTTGATGGTTTGCCAGATCTCTTCTTTTAGTACAAGGGTTACGGACAGCATGATCATTATAAACAGTAGTAGCGACAAGGAGTCTCCTTAAAAATTCCTCTTCCAATATACCATGTTGTTGCTGATTATAGGATAATATTCATTGCAACCCCAGCCATCTCCAGGCATTTCAGGATCTATGAATGTTGCACAATATGATATGGTTTTTTGTTATCTATCCAAGTCATTGACAAGTTGTCAACCTGTTCCGGCAGTTCTTCAGGATTATCTTGTCTACAAGTATTGATATTTTGTCCCTTGGAATCCCTTCCTGCGACCTTTTTGTTTATCTGCTAGTAGTCCATTCCTTTCTTGGTGTTGTTATAATTTCTCCCCCATAATTCCTTTCAAAAGCTTTCACATCATAGGTAGGCAGGTAATAGGGTGGCAGTTGCTGGCCTGGGCACCCTTCACTGGATCCGTCTGTATCAAAACTCTGGTACATTATCATTATCATTATCATTACTATTATTACTTCCACTTGCCGCTGTTCCTAGTGCTTTTAGCTCTTTTGTTATTTTAAGTTTTCCCTGCTCTTATGTGATTACCTATAGCCTACTCGATACTTCACACTTTGTTAGTCCGTTTGTGGATTAATTGTTAAAAATTAGGTTCGTTTGTTTGTTGTGTCTCGTACCTGAATTCCCCTCCAAATTCCACCTTTCTTATATCTGGATTCTTCTCGTCGGTTGTTAGATAACCAAGTTGTCCAGACCTGTTGTTGCCACAAGTGTACACCTCGCCTGAAGATGTGAGAAAGGCACTGTGCTCATAACCTGCTGCAACCTGCATATTTTTTTTATAAAAAAACAGACATATCAAGGTAAAAATCTTTGTCTTTGATTATCGCCGTTAGTAGTTTGTAAGGCTACGTTTTGTAGTTCTGAAAATAGTGAAGCCAATTGTTTTTATATGGAAAAATGGCTATCCAGTTTTGGTGTTTAACCTTGGTTAATCTGAGATCAATGAAATTCAAAATTGTTGGATGGTGTTGGATTCGTTTGAACACTCCAGCATCCATCACAATCCAACACTGATCAAACACCGTCCAACACCACCTAACGTTGTTAGATAATGTTTGACCACCACGTTTGATCTGTTTGAAAGGGCCTAAAAGATCAATTGATTTTGAATACGTTGTGACCAAACATCAAATTTGTTATAGACTTCCGCTTTTCTACCAGCATTGTACATAATCGCAGTAATTTATGTCTTCATTTCTAAAAGGTTTGAAAGCTTTGGTTTCGATCGTTCGCTAATCACGCTCTAAACTGATACTTGATTATTCTCTCATTATGCTATGATACGGAAGTTCCATGGCTCCTACAGTGCATACTCTTTAGATCAGGCGATTAAAACTTGAATTTGATTTTTTATGAATTACACACTTTCTCTGTCGTTGTATTGTAGTAGCAGTTCTTTTCTCTGTTGTTGCTGCATCAAGCCTATTTTTTATTGTTACAATGACTTTTCATTTTCGCGACAGTAATTACTAATTTCTTTTGTGACTAATTACCTGTTTAACTGTATTGGGTTTACACAGTTGACCACGGATTAACGTAGCGGTTGCCTCAGTCTCGCTGTCCTCCACGTCACCAGTGCCAAGTTGTCCTTGATCTCCCTTCCCTCGAGCGAACACGGAAGGTTTGGAGAATTTTTTATACTCCTCTACGCAAAGTGTATGAAAAGCTCCACAACACATGGAGGTAACCTTACTTAGTATGCCGATCTTTCCTCTGGAGCATTTTGGTAAAGTTGAAAAATTTTCACTTTGATTTTTATCAAGTTGCACTCCCAAACCCCATTCCCACAATCTTCCTTTGTCTGTCAGGGCAGCTGCGTGATAAAATCCTGCTGAAATGGCAAGAACTTTCTCATTCTTTGCCTTGGTAACTTTTGTTAGCTGTAGTTAATTGAACAAAAACAAAGAGCTATCAGGTTTATGTGCCAATGAAATAAAAGGTGGTTCTTAGCTAAAACAGAAAATGTGATGTTTATTGTTTTAAAAACTGAAGACGCTTGAGATCACCGCGGCTGACTGAAATAAGATAAAACCGAGACCAAAAGTCGTATTTGAAAGACGGGAATTTCCGTTTCTGACATTTTGTTTTCGAAATTCAAGCAATGTCATGTTACTATGAGCATTTTATTTAAGTTCGTCAACTTACGGACGACGAAAATTAATTTTAGTAAAAGAAGGATAAATTCTTTGATTTAAACATGCGACCTTATTTTTGTGTTGCTTCTTTGGTACTTTGGGGAATAATTAGCTAATAACACTGTTATTGCTTGTAAAAATATTTGACTTATAGCGAATTGATTTGTAAGCTGATTCAACTTAAACCTTTCGCGCTAGGCCAGTTGAAAAAGAGAAGGGCCAAGTCCGTCGGTCGAGTAACAGGGCCCTTTTACTTACATGAAGGTGTTCATGCCTTAAAAAACCTATCTTACACAAATGTG
>JAPEIX020250657.1:0-14843 GCA_026122405.2 Zoanthus sansibaricus
GGTTGTTATGTGAGAGTAAGGTTACTGTTCAAGTGTCAGGCTGGATTGGGAGAGTCAGGTTGCTGTGTGAGAGCAAGGTTACTGTGCAACTGTTAGGCAGGATTGGGAGAGTCAGGTTGTTATGTGAGAGTAAGGTTACTGTGCAGGTGTAAGGCAGGATTGGAAGAGTCAGGTTGCTGTGTGAGAGTAAGGTTACTGTGCAAGTGTGAGGCTGGGTTGGAAGAGTCAGGTTGCTGTGTGAGAGTAAGGTTACTGTGTGAGTGTCAGGCTGGATTGGGAGAGTCAGGTTGTTGTGTGAGAGTAAGGTTACTGTGCAAGTGTCAGGCTGGATTGGGAGAGTCAGGTTGCTGTGTGAGAGTAAGGTTACTGTGCAAGTATCAGGCTGGATTGGGAGAGTCAGGTTGCTGTGTGAGAGTAAGGTTACTGTGCAGGTGTCAAGCAGGATTGGGAGAGTCAGGTTGTTATGTGAAAGTAAGGTTACTGTGCAGGGATCAGACGGAATTGGGAAAGTCAGGTTGCTGTGTGAGAGTAAGGTTACTGTGCAAGTGTCAAGCAGGATTGGGAGAGTCAGGTTGTTGTGTGAGAGTAAGGTTACTGTGCAAGTGTCAGGCTGGATTGGGAGAGTAAGGTTGCTGTGTGAGAGTAAGGTTAGTGTGCAGGTGTCAGGTTGGATTGGTAGAGTCAGGTTGCTGACTGAGAGCAAGGTAGCTGTGCAAGTGTCAGGCTGGATTGGGAGAGTCAGGCTGCTGTGTGAGAGTAAGGTTACTGTGCAAGTGTCAGGCTGGACTGGGAGAGTCAGGTTGCTGTTTGAGAATAAGGTTACTGTGCAAGTATCAGGCTGAAATAGGAGAGTCAGGTTGCTGTGTGAGAGTAAATAAGTCGACGTTTCGTGTGCTAATCCTTTCAGCTTGTGAAAGTCAAAGAAAGCTAAAACACAGTAAAAATGTTTGCTAAGTTTTTGTTTGTTTAACAGTATTGTTAAAAAATACCATATCATTTATATATATTTCAAAATTCCTATCATTAAATATGCGAAACAACAGAAAAAAAGGAAAGATTATAAAAATCGATCTATGATATTTTTGCTGATCGACCAAATATGTGTTAAATGCGTTCCTTTTTTTTATCGTTTTTTTATTGTATTTATTACTGGTCACAGATTGGTACCAGATATCTCTATTGATTGACTGACTGGTCTTTAATCATTATAAATTTATTTATTTATTTATTTATTTATTCATTCATTTATTCATTCATTTATTTATATATTTATTATTTTATTAGGTGGACCTAAAACGAAAGTACAACAACCAATATTCCTCCAGCAGAGGTCTTCTTAGTGGAAATGAGTGGTACGAGATACAGGCCTTCAGGGCCTTAAACCAGGTACGAGATACAGGCCTTCAGGGCCTTAAACCAGGTACGTTAATATAGAGAGTCAAGCAAGAATCCCAAGCTAGTGTGATTCCCGAAAGGAACTGCTTCTAAACACACTTAGAATCACACATAAATTGATATTATTATTATAGTTTTATAATTTTAAGTCTCACCGACGATATTGTCTTCAACGAAGCTGTTTACGAAATGCAGCAAAGCTTCTCACGGGAAAATCTCATTTTTTGTCTCGTTTGTTATTGTTTTTTGGTTCCTAACTTGCGCTGTAGAGAATACTTCAAAAGTATTTAGTTTAACAGTTTTGATCGCTCTTACGTATATTGGAGCAGGAAAGTAATACGTAAAACTGCTCTAATTGTGTTTCGTGTTCTTCCAAATTATTTATTAGTTTTGTGTTTTTACTATTGACGAGGAAGAGCACTTCAAATGAACTATAAAGAATTACGAGTTGCAATTTAAAGTATGCCGTAGAAACATTTGTAGTCCATTTAAAAACGCATATATAAGTTAACTCCTAACACCTGTTAGAGTGCAAACTAGAGTTTTATCTTATGATTACGAGATAGAACTACTTGTTACTGTTGCTAATTCGTTTTTTCGTCTGCTTTTCAACAGGCTTTGGGTAGATGCATAAGACACAAGTAAGCGCTTTTTTGTCCAGCTTTAACTTGGCATTTGAATTGATATTACCAAAGAGAAACGGACAGTCCATGCATTTTAGCTTTTTGACTTTGCATTTTTTTTGGTTTTTCAGGCAGGACTGGGGAGCAATTATTTTAGTGGACGAACGTTTTAATAAGTCGCCAAGATACTTAAATGGTGAGCAGTATTTTGCTAAATATATTTCTCATATTCATAATCTTTACTACTGTTATAAGTATGTTGTTCAATGGCATATAGATCCAGAGCTGTAATTTGCAATAAATGGATCTCGGCAAACCTTTTACTTTAAGTTTCCAGTTCCACCATCGTGACTCCATTATCAGAAAGTTTAAACTTTAAACGATCTGACAAAGGAGTCACGCTGGTGGCCCTGGTAACATTATGATAGTTACCAACCGCCCATCGCTTGGTGAAGATGAAACCGTAAGTGATTTTTCAAAACTTTAAACGTAAATTACACCATGAAAAAAATCGTAATGGGATTATTTTCTGTTTTTGCCATCACAGTAGAAGGGTAAGGTCATTTTATACATACAAACACTCACTACTGATATGTATACTTTGATAAAATTGATTTTTATAATCGTTTGTTATTGTTAAGACATTGTTTGTTCCAAGAAAAAGGAGGGAAAACTTGTAGTAGTTGTACTTGTGCGTAAGATCAGACTGGATTAAACAATTATTTTCACAAGTTGTTTTCCCTAGAAAAACCTTTACAGTAACTAAATATCTGTATGTAAATTCATGATAAGCAGGGCTGGTACAGGTTTTTGAAAGTCTTAAAAAATTAAAACGAATTTTCAAGGACTGGAAAAGTTTTGAAAACTTGAGTGTTGTACATAAAGGCTATGGAAATGTCTTTGTTTTTCTCTGCAAACGACAATGTTCAGTTTGCATATAAGCACTTTTAAAACAACTTAACAGTTGTTTTAAGTTTTGTACTCCTTACCCAGTGTATTATAAGTACCTATCATGTTCTCAACATGCATGCGCTAGTTGTGAGCGCTTGGTCAGTCTGGACATTTAACAAAGTACTTAATTATGGATCTAAAGGTGCCCTTTCTTTAAAGTAAAGGGATTTAAAATTTCAAACCACGCTTTTGTACGTCTATTTTTTTTAATCGAAGGATGATTGATTTCCAATGTTAATAACAAATAATGTTACGCCATTTTTGTTTTTATTGGATAATAGCTGGCACTGATCTAGCGCGATTATCAGTGAGGTTCTAAGTGTATATACCGTTGTCTGTGGTTAATCGGTGACGTATCAATATTTTCACATCACTCATTACGTCCACACGTTTGTTAGAATTTTCTTAAACTTTTGAATATTCATTTAAATTTTGACCTCCCCAAATTTACCCTAATTTAGTTGAAGCTAAAAAGACTGTTGACACACGATTATAGGCAGAAGACCTGTATTGCATCCCTCTCTAATGGCTCCATGTTCTAATTACTAAGTCCTTGTTTTTCTTTCAACCTGTTGCAGGACTCTCAAAGTGGGTTAGACAACGCTGCCAAAGCTACCGAAGTTTCAACTCGGCAATCACATCACTTGATGAATTCGCACGTGCTCGATTGATTGATCCATGTCCAAAGCATGAAAATTCCTTTTTATCTTCTCAGCCTGGCGGAGGTTTAAGTAATTCAACTAAAGAACAACTGGTCACCTCTGTCTGTAATTCACCTACGGTTCCAAACAATTCGTTAGCTCGCACACCAAATTCGCAGTCCAAGGTTACCATTTTTCCTGACAATTTCAATGCTTTTTGCAATGGGTTTGTTACGTCACCAGCCACGCAGCAACAGCTGCAAGCCACTGAAAGTGTCACGATCAGTAAAATCACAAACAGAGATTCTGTGGATGAAAAACAAGCCACTTATCCAAACGTTCTACCGTCACTTATTTTGCAAGCAGGCGACCCTTCATCCTTTAGCCCTGCTGTCACACCTGTAAAGACTGCTGTGAAACCCACGCCTTCCAAAAGTACTGTTTCTTGGTTTAAAGATGAAAGTATTTCGGACCATATCAATTTTAGTTCTACTTCAACTCCAGTATTAAAGAATAATAAAAGAAAAAACGTTGTTCCTGAAAATTCACATCCCGGATCAAAGCAACCTACAGGGAGAAATAGCAATGACTCTTGCAACAGTGAATGTGTTTCGTGTAGTGATTCTAGATGTTTAACAGATGGTGTGAGTGGATTTTCTATTGTGACACGAAATGTTCCCACGGAGAATTTTCGTCTGTTAGATCCTAAAGAATCTTTAGAAGTTTCATCTTGTGCTCGAGAAAGTACCAGTTCTGAAAATACTGTGGATGATTTTCCCGATTCCCCAGACCTCTTTGCAGCTTCCCCGTTACCTTGTGATGTCAGAGATGAGAGCGAAAGAAAGCAAAGTGCTGAAGATGAGTTTTGTGCTTTTACACCGCAAAGTAAAATTTTGTCTTTATCAAAAACCATGGACACCAAACTAAACAGCAACAACAAAGAGAAAATACTCTTTGATAATATTACAAAATCAGAATTGAATGATCAACCTACTTCCATCAACTCAACAACATTAAGAAACTTATTCAGGAAACAGAAAACACATTTGAGTACGGAACTTGAGAAAACGAGTGGAAATGTTAATTGTGAACTTGCTCAGCACGTTAGCTGTTTGAAGGGTAAAGAAAATCTATCTCCAGTTGAACAAGACCAACAAAATGCAAACGTGTCCGAAATAATGTGCGATAGCAAGCATCATGGGAAAAATGAAGCGATATCAGAAGCCGAGGTTACCTCAGGTAATTTAGGAAAGGAGCAACTGAATGATGCTGTTAAATCCTCTTTAACAACTGAAGTGATGGATAAGCAGCCATCGCCTCAGAAAACGGTTTCCAGGAGCAACATTCGGCAAGCTAGAAGAAAAAGCAGCAGGTTGTCTAGTCGTAAAGTGGGCAGCAAAGTGTCTGAGTGCAAAACAACAAATGAGAAGGCTAAAAATTGCAAGAGTGATACAACAAACCAGGTTTGATAGTAATTCTGAGCTTTGCTCTCTTTAGTTTAACTTTTACTATTATTTTTTTGTTGGGCAGACGTAGTTCGTGCAGGATCTCTGCTTTGGCGGAAGATCTCTGCTTTCCAACCACAAGGTCCCCAGTTCGATCGCGACAGTTTGCCGAAATCGAATATTTGTGTGACCTTCTTTTCCGTCTAAGCCAACTCAGCTTTCCATCCTTCCAGAGTAGCTAAATGAGTACCAGTGTTTGCTGGGAGCTAACCTTCGATGGATTAGTGTCCTGTCAAAGACTCTCATCCACTTAACACTACAGAATCCGGAGATAAGCGCCGACGCCATAGGCCACTGGGCTTGTAAAGGATTTAGGTTGTTTTTGAGTAAAACAGCCACTGATCTTTTTTCTTAATTAATGTTTGGAACGTCTCTTGTACTTTTTGCCTAAGTATACATTTTTTCTGTTAATATTCGTTATAGGACCAGGAAGAATTTCACGGCCAACTGAAGTGTTCATCTTGTGGTGCAGTACTGGTGAAAGGTATGTTCATTGGTGTGTGACTGATTGGATGGGTTTAATTCTAAAAGTTATCTAATCTATGTTTTTACTTTTTATCCAAATTATTTAAAAGAGTATAATAGTTACTTTATATGTGAGTCACAACCCGTGTGCGACAACATTGTAAAGCTGCTACTGTTTGTTACGTTAAAAAAAGAGTGTCTTTGTCAGTATACGTTTCTTATTACACAGGGCATTACAAGAAGCAGAAGTCGGAATCTCGGTTTCTCAGTGAAATACGTCAGTTGTACAACAGAAAACCAAGTTCCTCCCAGTTACCAGTTCATTCAGATGTGATGGTTCACAGAGACAATGTCACATCAAACCTAAATCCACTGATTGCAGAGAATTATAGTTCTAATGTTAACGGTAACGAGCTATAATGTTCACGTGTTTTTCTTGTTGACGTATTGTCCATTATCAATCCAGGTGTCTGATGTGCCGTGCGTTTGTGCTCTTAAACATGTCTTTTAGGAAAAATATCTTTGATTCGCTTCTGAGTACTTTCTTTTCTCAGTATAGCCCCCTTTTTTGGAAGTAATATTGTATGCACCAAAATAGCCCCTTCGAATTAGTATAGTATTCCGACCCAATTAGCCCCCTTCGGAAGTAATATGGTATGCACCAAACCATCCCCCTTCGAATTAGTATAGCATGCACCCAATTAACCCCCTTCGGAAGTAGTATAGTGTGCACCCAATTATTTCCCTTTGAAAGTTGTATAAAATGTGCCCAGTTGCCCCCCCATCGAAGTAGTATAGTATGCACCCAGTTAAACGCCTTTGGAAATAGTATTGTATGCGCTCAATTAGACCATCTCGGAAGTAGCATAGTATGCACCCAATGACACCCTTTTTGAGGCGAGAGCAAGGAGTACTGACAATTTTCTTAGTATGACATCATGTCTTATAAATAAAAGAAGATGTCATATATTATTTCTTTTGTATTTCAAACTTATTTAAAATAAAAATATGGAGCCGTTCTTTTGTTGTAAAACGGCTTGCCCACGCTTTGGTACTTTGGAATTGTAACGCAGAACATGAATTCATTTATTCTAGTGTGTAACATTTATCCGTTTGCGGTCAAAAAACATTTTGAGCTTGCCATGTTTTGAAGTAAGTAACATTTTTTCGTAGCACTTTGCTGCTCAGTTATTAAAAGTATCTCTGCTACAATAGGCTTCTTTCGTTTGAAAGAAATGTGACGTTTAAATGACACCATTATACCGTCCCGTGCCTTAGGATTGCATTGTTTCAGCACTGACGTTACAGCAAAACTCACGATCTACTAAAACGATTGGAATTTTCGCTCTCAATTTGTATCGCCAATCGATAGTAATTGCTCGGCGCTCGTATTCTATACCAGCTATAAATTATTACAATCAATTGTTTTTAAAGAAAACAAGCATTAACAGTTTATAATTAACTTTTTTCACCGCCTTAGGTTTGAAGCTAAACAGTTATTTTGATCCAGAGAGCAAATGCTGCTTCGTTCCGCAGGCTTGTAAAGGGTGCCTGCAAAAAGATAGTCCAGCGACGACTGCTGTTATTGGCGTTCAGGTCTTCCCGGTCTGTTTGAGTTCTGTTTGTGGAAGCTCCGCAGATGATCTGAAAAAATCCTGGGTATGAACTATCATTAGTAAGGTGTACATATACAAATGCTTGTACAGCGTGGGTTTTTTTTTTCTTTTTTCTAACTATGGGAGATTTGTGTTCAGTGGTTTTAAAAAATCTTTTGCCAAGATTCTAAAACACCTTTGAGTGTCAATGATGGACCCAATCAAGGGTTGCTCCTAACAACTGTAGTTTCATAGCTCAGTTGAAAATAGGGAATTTTTTCAGACCCGGCCTTCAGTTTGACGTGCAAGGTGAACGTAGACTGCCAAATATACATATCTTCCAGTATTTTAATGTAAAACTCTCGTTCTTATTGTCATTACCGTAAATCCTCGATTAAGAGCCGTGGTGCCTATTAATTTCAACAAGATTTTGGTACGGCGCTTATTTGATGTACAGCATTTATTGAGGGTACGGCGCTTATAAAGTCGAGAGAATCGCGTACTAAAGATGTACAAAAAGTAGTTTTAACCATGGATGTTCAACTTATCAAGAAAAAGGACAAACGCAAACATTTAGAACTACTTCATGAGCTCGGATTCAAGAGTTTTTCGAAAATAAGACTTTATATTTCTTGAACAGACAGTCGCATATCTCAAACATGATAAAAGGGAATAGTTGTTTCTACTTAAATTTGTGCCGCGGCTCTTATTCCAGAGTGCGGCGCCTGTTCGATGGCGGCGCTCATTAAGTTGGTGGGTCAAGGTGGAACTTTATTCACCTTAAATTGCAAATTTCATCTTTAGATTTTGTGCTAAGTTAATGAATTGATAGGTGCTGGTTGGTTGGAATAACCTTTTGTTTACAAAGCTTTTTAATCAGTTATTTCAAGGAACTGAACTTACAACAAAGATAATAATTACAACAATAACAATAACAATATTAATAATAATAATAATGATAATAATAATAATAATAATATAGTGAATAAATATAATATAATAAACGATGATCTGAAACGATTTAAATCGATTAATTTAATAAGCTGACAAAAACTTTTCTTTGAAAGTTGTTTTAAATGATTTTATTGGAAGTGTTTTTATTTCTATATCAAGTGAGTTCCATATTTTTGCTCCACTAAATTTTATATTGAATATACCCTAATTGGTTCTCGCTTTTGGAAGTGCGTAAGCTTTCTTTGTGGAGAGTCTTGTTTCATAACTATGTTTCTTGGCGGCGTTTATTTGAGGGCGGCGGTCACTAAGTTGGTGGGTCTAGGTACGGCGCCTATTCGAGAGCAGCGCTTATTAAGTTAGTGTGTCTAGGTGTGGCGCTTATTCGAGGATTACGGTATTCTTACATCTCTAGTCAACCTTAGCCTCTGTGTAGAAACTTGGTTACTTTTAGGATTTTTGCGCTGCGACTTAGGGCTAAGTCAAGGGTTTAAAGTTTTGAATCCTTTAAATAAGAACTAAGACTAGAGTTTTCAAATAGTCTTGATGAAGATCTTAAAAATCTTAACGCATCCATTATTAATTCATATAATATCATTGTCATTGTGAGATCATTTCTTCATCGTCATCTTGTTCTTAAACCCGTCCTTTCTTTCAACCAGGTGTGGCTTCTACACGAAGCAGTATTGCAACCAAGGACAAGAAAATAGCGTTACTAATAAAGTAATGTTCTGTTTTTAAGAAGATTCGTTCTAGATAAACGTTTTATTTTATGTTGACAAATATTGGTATATATGTCTCCTATAAAACAACGTGGTTATGGTATGGTAACATGTGATAAAACTATTTTAATTAATTACTCGTACAAATATTAAATCATAAATAAATTTGCCCATTTAAAATAAACTAAATGAATAAGATATAAAGTGTGAAATTTAAAAACGTTTCTTTGCAATCAACAGACCCTTAGGAACTTTTATTTAGCAATAAACTTCACTTCTTTATTTCGTTCAGCTAATGTGTTTCAGAAAATTTTCAAATGCCAAATGTCTTCTATTTTTTTCAAATCCTTAACAGAAACTGACTGCATTTACTCTCAGGGTATGAGTAAAATAAGATGAATAGCTGGAAAACTACGTTGAAATTATTCTGTCAGTGAACCAATGACTCCCACTCACCCACCCACCCTAGGTACTGAAGGCTTCGAGCAGTTTTTAATCCTTACATTGAGTGGAGCTTTGGTTACCAAACTTAATTCCTAGCTTTCTTCTGGCTGCTTACACTGAGTAAATAATACTGCAAATAAAGTGACTTGCAGTTACTTAATAGGTCCACAGTTTAAATTGAATGAGATTTTTTTATTTTTTTCAACATAGATAATTGTTTTCTGTTTTTATTAACTAGTTTTAAAATCAGAAAAAATTACTAAAATAATTTATTTTAATAACAAATTTAGAGTGACATTGGCCTCATCAAATTGCTCTTAAAAAGTGCTCACGTTCCACAATGCATTGCGAACAGCACCTCATCGCTTGAATTTTAGAGCAAAATATGAAAACTGCTAGTTAATAGGTATTAACAAATTCATTTTCATCTTCTAAAGTTCTGTTTTTTTTTAAGCTGGTGCTCTTAGTGTATTTTTGTGACAAAATCTGTTACTATGAATGTATTTTGATTAAGTCTGTCAATCTATTTGTAGTTGGTGTATTTCTGTAACCAAGTTTGTTAGTGTATTTTAATTTAGTGTATTTTTGTAACGATGTCTGTTAATGTATTTTGATAAAGCTGCTTTGCGCCACTAAATATTATCGAAATAGAACAAAAGAGGTCGAGAGTAGAAAAGAAGGTAGCTTTTAGTCAAGGCATGAATTAAATGATCGGGTGATAGTTCTTTTGACGCATTACAATACGTACCTTAAAATCAGCTTAGCTTGTTTACAAGAGTTTCTGTTAGATATGCTCATTCAAGTACTCGAAATAATTTGATGCCAGTGGCCGTTGGATTGAAGACTTACACATGTCTCCTGTAAACTCTCGTAGATTAACTAAGACCCCTTTTTTTATTTCTTTTGAGTCAGCGGCAAACACTAAAACAAAACCATAATATGGACAAACTCCGTTCCCCACACATTTTTTTGTAGTATATTTCAAATTAAAAGAAGTTCCTTGCATGAAAATAATCGAGCATTAAAATCAAAACAACGAAAATAGATTGTATGACAAATTTTAATTAAAATCCATGACGAATAGCACTGAAAACTTTCATTCACTGTGTGAGCGACAGTTCTGAGTCGACATACACAAAAAATTCATTCATTTCTTCAAGTGGATACCGAATCAGGTTCGTTTTAGGAGGAATGAACGGTTAAGAAAGAGCAAGACGCAGTCTTAAACGTGAATAATTATTTTAATGTGTATGTCATATACATCGCGTCCCTTCCTGTTCCAAACAAACAAACTCAAAGGATTGTGGAATTTGACAACGCCCATTAAACTCGACATTTTTGGTTTACGCGAAATTAAGTTTTGGTAACAAGGATTATCGGAAAAAATCGACATATTTTAGATGTTCTTAATATTTGCTTAGCAGTAAGGCCTTTCGTGCTTATTATTCCGCCCTATAGTTTAATAAAGGATGGTGCGTCTAGATAATCCTACTACTATAACTAGAAATGAGCTGACAGCACGACTCGCGAAAGTCGGGAAAAATCGAATGATTTTCGGCTGTTTACCTTTCTGTTGATGCGTGGCAGAACTCGATTTCCAACTGATGATCATTTTTAAACCTCTCTTTTGATTGGCTCACTCAAATTAATCTTGGCGGGACAAAATTTTGTTCCGTGCTTGTTATTTAAAGAACCAATCAGGAGAGGTTGAAAAATGACCCTTTGCGTGGGTCGCAGGTCGAGTTCTGCCTCCCATCAACAAAATAACTGAATATCATTCGAATTTTTTGGAATTTCGTTGTTCGTTTTGGCAGCTAAAAAGATTTGTGTGCAGCGCAATGTATTGACATTTAATGGGATGGCAATTTTATTGGGTTTTGGGCCGCTGTTTTGTAGCAGGAAGACACTTTTTTGAGTGACCTGTGGCCAGGAACCTGTCGGATCTCCTGCCTTTCCTTTTTTTAGAGGGTGAGAACATTATTTCTTTTAAACAAATGAATTAAGAAAGGACTGTTATGGACTTCTAATTCTAGCACGTGTTAACAAGTATGTCGTTCACAGTTTTTATCGGTCGTCTATGAAAACATTTAAGACGGATGAATAACGTATCAGAAAAACTTGTAATCGTAGTTATCCGTCAAAACTTGACCTATCTGCACTAAATTGACGAAGATTTGCGAATTGAAGATGGTGCGAACCGAAGTGAACCGCAGCTTGCGTAAAATTCCAGCATGTTACGTTATTTACGTCATAACTCTGAACCAGTTTTCTGACCGAGTTTTGCCTCTGAAAAATTATTATGCGGGGCGGCCAGTTTTCAAATTCAGGATTCCGATCTTCTTTGTGAAATCCAGAAGCCACAGGTCACCCAACCCACAACATGAAATTAAGATAGCGTTCTCCCTTGTGAAAAATAGCGGGCAAAGGACGCCCAACCCACAGCATGAAATTAAGATTGCCGTTCTTCCTTGTAAAACAGCGGCCACAGGTCACCCAACCCACAGCATGAAATTAGGATTGCGTTCTCCATTGTAAAACATAGCGACCATAGGGCACCCAACCCACAGCTCGAATTTTGTATTGGTTCGCTTTCGTTGAACAAAGTTAATTAAGTTTATGTTAAAAGTTGCTTACAGTAGTAAATTAACGAGAATTACACTGCAAATTGGACAAGGTTCGAAAAAGCAACAAAACATTTTATTCAAACACTCGTTATAACTATTACTGCTAACACTTTAATAAAGGGAATACTGCCTGTCTGTTTACTTTTGTTACTTTGCTCTCAATTGATTTTTTGTTTAGAAACAGTTATTTTCAACCGCGCTAAGACTATAGCAAACATTTTACAGATTTAGGTAAAACTATCTTTTTATTACCCGTTAACTCGTATTTTAAATAACAGTAATGAGTTTCTAGAATTTCCTAAAAACACACACAAAGGATTCCTAGTAACATTTTCATGACACCTTTAAATAGACAATGTAACGATAATTTCTCACTATAATATAACAAAGGAATGTATTGATTATTTACACAATAGTCTTGCTTCATTATTCATTTCTCGAAAATAAAAATAAATATTATGGTAATAGATCTTACATTTTGATTAACAAGCTGCGTCCTTGTTAATGACAAGTATCCTTTTTGGTTAGCAACAAAATGATATGACGCAACAGTGGTATTTATAAAGAAAACTTGGAATAGAAAATTAAGCTCTATTCCTGTGGTATATTTTGCTGAAAGCATTAGGTAGAAACAATTATTGCGTGTCTTCGTTTTCAGTTGAGGCTGGATGAGTTTTCATGATTGCAAAGTTGTCTGTTAACTGCCTCTGTTTTCTAAGCATTAATTTGATATCAAAACAGAGTGAGTCTCGTATAATTAAATTTTTACGGTGTTGATTTTAGTTACAAAGTATGCGTCGTTCATCTCTCTGAGTAAATATATTTTTTGTATTAGTTAAACTTGTTGTAAGAAATGATTGGAACAAATAAAGATACTGTATAGTGTCGAAAATCAACAATGATAATTGCCGCCACTAATTTTCTAGTATTTATGCTCCCGCAATAACAGACTCTCGTTTGTCTAACCATATACCAATCTTGTCAGGTTTCTAAATGAATATAAAGAATTCCGAAGGGAATTAAGAAAGTTGTCTCAAATGAATCTTTTGGCTTCTGACATTCAAATGCCACTCTGTTATGTAAAATGAGTTTCAGACGGATGCATAAATAATTGATTTGATTTCCACGTCCACCGTTGTGAGATTTTGCTTTCGAAGTAGTGTTCTGTCCATGTACCGGTTAATAACCAAATGAACTTGTCAAGAACAAACAGTCTTGTATTAAACGCAAATGAATTTGACTCGCCACGAAAGTAAGCTAAATCTGAAATTCATTTCTTGCAAAATGTTTTTTTTGTTTTCGATCAATATACTTTTTTAATTTTTGTCTCTACTGCACGGTGTAGCGAAGGATCAACCATGCTTCGTCGTGTATGTTGCGAAATACGTCATTTTTCCCATGGGGCTTCAGATGTTCTCGCGTTCTGTGTTTCCATAAATTGAATAACCTCTTATATGTCCACTTTTTATAATTCTCAATAATGTCATTATATTTGAATATATAGTCGTACCCAGATCTCTTTACGAGTGCTAGTTCATCAGTGATGAAACGCAAATGAAGGCTGTGTACCTGGGTAGTTGTTGTACAAGTTGGTTGATATACTTAAAGGTTTCCCATAATCCATTGGAGGTCGAGCGAATCCAGGATGAGGAAAATCGGCTCTCAGTCCTTCAGGGCAGCTCGAAGTTGGTAACTGGTGCGCGTGCCCGGGAGGATGTGAAGTTGCGTGATGCATCGTGTGGTCGCCATAGTGATGAGGAAAACATGGCGTTGGTTGAAGCTGCCTGGATGTGTGGTGAACATGCGATGGTGCAGATGTTGAAGTCAGCGGATTAACCGGTAGTGGATGCGCGACGGGTCTTGATGTAGAGTTGAAACTTGAATTCGTAAGTGTATATGTATTGGGCGATGAACTTTCAGTTGGAAAATTGTCTGCTGACCAGTAGGGTTGCTGACGACAGCTGTTTTGGAGGGCCAATAGCGGGGACTCCAAATGCGTCAAACTTATTCGGCCAACTGGGCTGCCTGTGTTGAAATGTAACAAGTTAGCACAAACAACAAATAGCAGAAAATGATCCAAAAGTTTTGTGTGGTAAATTGTCAAAACAATATTTGATTTGTAGTTTCCCGAGCGGGTGGGTTACGCTCAATAAAGCCCTACATTAAATCGGAAATGGTTGTAAAAATTAACAATAACGATCTCGTTCAAAAAATTGTTGCTGGGATCTTCATACGTGAGCTCGGGCTTAAAATATCTAAAATGGCGCAATTCTAGCGGAATGTGGCTATAAGGAGCGAACTCAATATAGAAAGTACAAACGTGCTCGTAGCTAACTTGAAGCCACTATACTGGGTACTATGGCCATATTGGTAGCGGGCTTTACCCGTTTAAACTACCATACAAGATGGTGACCTGATTGCTAGCAGCCATGGACAGCTGTTTCAGCCTACTTAGGTCTCATCAGCAAGGCATAGCTAGCAAACAGGCTCAGGTTCCCAGAGATGAGAAGTAATAGTGCATGTTAGCAGCCATGGATAGCTGTTTCAGCCTACTTAGGTCTCATCAGCAAGGCATAGCTAGCAAATGGGATCAGGTTCCCAGAGATAAGAAGTAATAGTGCATGTTAGCAGCCATGGATAGCTGTTTCAGCCCATTTAGGTCTCATCAGCATGGCATAGCTAACAAACAGGCTCAGGTTCCCAGAGATAAGAAGCAATAGTGCATGTTAGCAGCCATGGATAGCTGTTTCAGCCTATTTAGGTCTCATCAGCATGGCATATAAATTATAGCTAACAAACAGGCTCAGGTTCCCAGAGATAAGAGATAATCAGGCCCGTACGCAGGAAGGTGGGATGGTTTGGCGGTCATCCCCCAAATTTTTCTAACTCAAATACTTCTTTCAACTCCTTCACTATGCATCAAAATT
>JAPEIX020251423.1:0-14843 GCA_026122405.2 Zoanthus sansibaricus
ATCATAAAGCATGGTCACTATATGACGATCCTTTAAGCATTAGGTTTTACGCAATATAAAGTGTTTGAACAAGTATCAGTTGTTGACTGTAAAACCCACCTGCAGAAAGTCAAGGTTTCTGTTTGGAATGTGGGCGATATAAGCGTTCTTTTTATCTCCGTACAGGAAGAACGTGCTCACAACTGGAGCATTGATTGCCGTGTAGTCAAAGTGATCGTAACGGGCCAGGTCCACAACTTTCATCTTTTTGTTTTCCAAAAACCTCTTCCCGAGATCCGGCATTCCCTCGTAGCAGTCTACGTAGAACTCCAAACCGGTGTTTCCTTCTTCAAAATTCTTGATCAAGAGTTCATGTAAAGTCATCTTTTCCTTGGTTTTTAATGTAAGTGGAACTACATCAGAACCTTAAAAACAAAATATAAAAAGAGTTAATCAGGAATTAGTTATTTCAGGCTATAAAATGTCAAGTGCTGTGGCCTCATAGGCAAGTTTTTAAGATCGCTGCTCCGTAATTTCAAGGGTGGAGGGTTTGAATGCCAGTTGATGCCAAAAGGGTCGGTACCACAGAGATCACAGGTTCGAATTTCGTTGAAGCATGGATTTTTTAAGGATCTTTTTTGCAACTGTTTAATATGGGTGCAAAACGGATTCCTTTAAAATCTGAAGTACCAAAACGATTATCATAAATATCTTCAAGTTCATAATAAGATTTCGGAATAAAAATAGAGATTACTTCATGGAAAGCTCACGTACTAAGGGAATTTCGCACGAGGTGACGATGTAAGTGAAATGGAACGAGTAAGGGCAGCGAACGAGTGAGATATCTGATACAAAACCAACGAATGTAAAACAATATCTTACAAAGTGCTTTGCATGCTGTAGATGGTTCATTTATATATTTCATTTCTATAACTTATTCACTTTTTACCTGAATCGCCTTTAAATCAGAAAAAAATTTTCACCAAAGTTTTTATCCGGTACTTAATGTCAATAATAAGCTTAAAACTCAAACATTCTGAATTATAAAATGAAAATTCTCATTAGCTAAGTTGGGTACAGATTGTGAGAGTACCTACAGAATGAAAAACATACAATTAAGAAACTGGTATGTCGTAATGACGTCAACAACTGAAAAACTGACATTCCCAGCACATGCATAAACAGACGCGTTTCAGTTATAAAAAAAATTAAATAACGGACAAAACTTTACAAAGCATTAAAGAAGGCTATCAGAAAACCCGGAATATTTACAAGCAAGACAATCAGCAAATTACGTTGCAACAAACAGGCCCGAACGCAGAAATTTTGCCGGGAGGTGCAAACAAATTTTTTGAGACCAATTCCCCCAGACATGACGTCATTTTATCACAACTTTCATATTTTCAGGATAGCGCAAAAAATTTGTGCAAAAAAACAAAAAAAAAAGGGATTTAGGGTATTTTTGTATTTTAGATTTCATTCTAATTTATTATTGAGATTGTTTTACAGATAAAGAAAGGTGCTTCTAGATATGCTTTGATGATCATTTTCCAATGTAAACTATATTTTTTAATTCATTACTTTTATAATCAAGTAGACTGTTGACCCATACAGTGCTGGACAAACGAAACTTAAAAAGAACAATTAATAGTGTCCAATACTAATGATTAGAAAATAAGTAAATAATTATTGTCATGAGCTTTCCATTGTGTGAGGTGCTGTCATCCTTATCTAATGATTCAAAAATTAAACTTGTTTTATAAATTTGTACCTTCAATTTGAGCAAAAAAAGACTTATAAATACCCTCCATGGAAAACATCCCTACTAAATGTCCGATGGTGCAGGGCACTGAGCTTGAAATTGCCGCTGGAAAATTTCCTAGACACTAATCAAAGAAATGTTTACGACACAAATCTCTTTGATTTCCCAATCATCATAAGCGGATAAAAAAAATCATTTGCTCATCACAAGTTTGAGATAAAACTACAGAAACCTCGAGTATACTGAAATCGCTTTGCGAAAAGAATAGTTAAAGCTGATTTGTGATTGGATGAAGCGTTTTTCTCACGTGTGAAAAAAATTGCTTCGCCTTAGCTTTGTGATTGGTAAAAAAATTGCAAGGTGGATTTTTGCATAATGGTTGTTGTAAAAAAAATGAAATCAAGTGAGAACTGAGGGGTTTTGCTAATTGCTTCCCTTAAAGTATGAGACGTGCAAAGACGCGCTCGAAGAGATTGGGCCTTAGTGCAGTCAAGACGTTCTCATTACACACAGATATATGATACAGCACATACCAGCTCTTATCGACAACCGCGCAGATTCTTTCAAGTCCCGCTATTGAGTGTCGAGAGCCTGCATGGACCTAAGGTTTAACATTCTTCATCTGAGAAGGATATTTATAAAATTTATATATTTTGTCACCTTCCATGAATGCTATGGCGTCGTATTTGTAGGCAAATTGGAACTTTGCCACGATGTTGTACTGGTGAGAAATGGGATCACCTCTACCAGCGTAGTACACAATGATCTTCTGATCCTCGTCTACTTCACCAGTTGTGACAAAATCGTGGTAGTCACGCAAATCTGCAGGTCCCTCCTCTTCCACCTTGTGAACAAGAAGACAAGATTTTTGTTAAGTGAAAAACTGAGGGAAAAAAGAAAATCTTTACTTCCGATCAAAGAAGAAAGTTTTATTAATTTTAAAAAATATTTTTCATACCATTTAATACTTCCACCTTGTAAGTGCCAAGGCAGAATAATAATAAAACAAAAATAAAAAGAGCAAAATTAGAGTAGAGATTTCATCGAGCTGTGACCAGTTGTAACATACGTACGATGCAAGCCAACAGTGAACCAAGGCAGGAACCTGTTAGCAACCTACTAGAGGTATGTTTTCTCTTTATTGGTTCATTGATATCATATGGAGCGTTTTGAATCATATACAGCTACGCATACCAATAAGGAATTGTGCACTTGCTTTGACCAAAATACAAAAGCAAAAGGTAATGGTAAAGCATTTTGTTTACAAGTTATGCCTTCTGTATCGCTAGAAAGTATAACAATGATACTCAAAGTAATATATTCTCTCGCAACAACCATTTGAAAACTCTTAATTCAAAGAGCTGTGTCTTGCCTTTATCAAAATAAAACTTTCAGATCTCTTGCAGCACACAAGTATTACTGACTCTTGTTTTATTTGTGTTAACAAACAAACATGGCAGTCAGTGTACCTTGTATGCGAACAAAATAGAAGATAATCCTGCTTTCATATTTTGGTTTGTGTAATTGTTTATAATCAAATATGAGTAGCTTCCGTCATGCTCGTAGCCTTGACACTCCCCCTTTAAACCTAATCAGCTTCACATTGTGTATTATTCAAATTTCTCGTTCATTATATCGCCAGCGCGTGGGTATATTAGTAAATATAGTATCCACATTTAGTAAGTAACCTTTTAATAATAGAGTATTTACCGTGCCAATAGCACAAAGAATTGCATTGCGCATGACTCTGGCAAAATCGTCCATAAACTCCATTGAAGTTGGATATGGATCCATGCATGTGGTGATAATGTAACGGACTCCTGTTTTCAAGTCATCTCCATCAACATCTAACTGTTAGGAAATAGAGCAGGAGAATGTATGAATTTATGAAAGAAATTATATTCGCATGAATTAACCTTGTGTTGAACTTTGGCCGTATAAAAGTTTTATTAATCAATGGTTTTGCATGCTCACGTGACTCTTACAATATTTGATATTTTGACACCATTACGGGGCGTTTCTTTGAAAGAACCGCTGTCCATACCTGGTTTTTGGCAACTGCAAGCTGAAAATATATTTTCAGGACAGCATAAAAATAACCAAGTTCTGTGTAAAAATAACTAGGGTATTTTTGCTGTGCTGACAAATTAGATTTTATCAGTCTAATTTATTATATAGATTGTTTTACAGTTAAATAAAAGTGCTTCTAAATATGCTTTGATGATCATTTTATAATCGAGTGGACTTTGTGGATCTTTGTGGCCGTTAAAGGAAATCAAAACCTTTTAGGTTCTTTGCGCACCCCCTCCCCCCTCCCTTCCCCGCCCCGTCCCCCTGCGTATGGGTCTGACTTTATTACATTAATCGGGTGATATCTACTCTTTAAACACAGTAAAGTATTCTACTCAGTTAATGAAAATATTCAAATTTAAAATTGTAAACAAACTAATTAACAATCAGATCTAGATCTCGAGGACGAATGGGCTACTAGCATTAGACAGAAGGCCGACTTGGCTATTCAGACTGGTAGTCCATAAGGTCGAGAGGTCTAATTGTTTTAATATAAACCTACTAATCGGTAAAAAAAGGACGTACAAATTAAATTATTGATGAAATTCTCTGATATTACAGCAAAATGGGGCTCATTACTATTTTGATCCGCCATCTTTTCTCTACTAGTAGGCTATCACAAACACACCTCTAGTAGAGTAGCCAATAAGAATGCAGGATGTGTTTTAGACCGTTAGTAGGTTTATACCAAAAGACAATAGACCACTGCTATTGCGTCTAATGATTTTCCAATATTGTTGGTAGGTTCATTTTTAAATATAGCTTTTTCCAGATCATTTCCGAAGAAGGACTTGCTCCTTATTAAATCTTGAGAAAAGAATCGTTATATTATATAGACTGAGCCCTAATGCTTTCTAAAAACTTTATGAGGTAAAAGTATGCAATTGAGTTACCTATTTTATGAATTTTCGTTGAAAACCATGGACATAGGTATTTGCAACACTGATGTAACTCCAAGTATCTTACTCAGTTGCTAACATTAAATTGATATAAATAACTTTAAAGAAATATTAAACGTTTGCGGTTTCAAGCTAGTATTTATCTACTTGAGATATTACTTTTCGAAATACAAATACCACAAATATATCACGAAAGAATTACAAACAACGACGAAGACATTCTGAACTATATTGTTGCGTAGATTCAAATCTTTTTGGAAAAAAAATGTAACCTTTGGTAATGTATTTCCTTACCCCCAATCTGGCTTTAAAGTCATACAAGTTTTCGTTGGGTTTATCACCTATTCCTTCATGGTAGCTCATTGTTGAAGCTGTGACAAGCATCGGCCGTCGGCGGGCCTTGATCGCTACTGAAGCATGAGCCAGCATGTTCATGATTGTACTGTTAATGCTGTTACACTTGTTTACGTCGGTGTTTTCTTTGAGGTTGACAGAAAAACACGGGATTAAAGTGTCTGGCCCGACCTCCTTCAGAAAATCCATAGCTTTTTGGTCCTATAATTATAACAGAAACAATCTGCTTAGTGATTGAAACAATAACATAAAACCAAAACATTCATATTAATGTCAGCTTGAAAAACTAGATAACTGATATATAAAGGCGAGTTACCTGTGCAATTTCTTCGTTGGTCTTTTCCAAGATGTACTCTCTGATAAAAGCAATTGGATCTTCCACTAGAGTACTCTCAAGTGGCAAAGTTGGTTGCAGAACAAAGTTGTCTTCGGGTTCTGCTAATGCACACCACAAGCAATACAGAATCTTGGCTGTAAACATACATTCTGACAGGATGCGACCATAACCGTCTTTGTGCAGACCGATGACCTAGAAAAGGAGAGCGAAAGTTATCACATTACGCTGCCTAGAAGACAAGTGGTTAATCAAGGTGTGTGATTTATTCTTATTTTATTTATTTATCTTGGTTTTTGATAGGTTTTAATTTGTGTTGCGTCTTCACGAAACTATAGGCCAAATCATAAGGCTTACATTATTGAAAAGATGAGAATTATTTGACAGAAAAAGTAATTGAGAATCAATAATGTTAACATATTGCTATTTCTCAATCGATAACGTTTTAAAAGCTTCTTTAAACAAGATCGATATAAAAGCGTGAACAATGTCATTAGTAAAAATTCTTATAAGACAAATTCCAAAGGTTACCATATTTGACAAGAACAAAGTCCACTGGGAATTGTATTACGTTCTGGACAATACGGAACCTAGAACGTTTTGATTTCCTGGAAAATATGAGTTCTTCCCCTTGCAAACAAGGAAAAATTTATCTAGTGTTGGTCATATTTCATTTTATGCTCCTCTTTGATATGCCGCTGACTATCTTAAATACGTACACCCATACTAGGCAATTGTTTGAATCTTTGAAAAATACTCCTTTCCTCTTGGACTTCAAAATCCAATCTTAATGGTCCAGAATAATTGTTATTACTTTAACACAATGTTTCTAAGTTACCTTTTGTAAATAAAGTTAATTTAATTGAATTTTGAATAATAATTTAACTATAAAACGAGAAGACAAGACAGCGTTCAAAATACTTTCAACGAAATAAATAAGTTACAAAATTGTACAAATATCTTTTGCCTTTGACTCTAAGCCTAAGAAAATATTCAGCATTGTAAATTAATAGTACATAAATAGTAAATTTATCTTAATTGCCATAAAAAAAGCTCGAATCCTTTAATCTTTGAAGACTCCTAAGAATTACCTAAGTTTCGTAAGGATGTTCGCATTGGTTTGCGAATCAACCCCTTTCGAAAATAAATGCCGCTCGCCTCGGTATTTTCAAACTGCCAATCTACCGCAAACTTCCAATGCCGTTGTATGTAATTTGAACACCTCGGCAAGAAATTAGTTTGAGATCTTTCAGCATAGACAGTGTCGTCACTTTTTTTTCAATCAAATCTGCCCAAAACAAACTAAACTTACTCTGTTAGCAAACATTACTCCAGCAGCTGCTGCACCAGGCTTGGACCCTTCTAGTCCCCAGTCTCCAAGGTTGACTTTGCCGTAATAGTAAGACACCTGAACTGTCACAGCAAGAGCGTTGTTCATCCGTTCGTCTCTGTAGCAAATCGCCCCGGCGGGGTAGGGACAGAAGCCGGATTTGTGTGGATCAACTATAATGGTATCACATTTAGCCAAGTCGGTCAAATGTTTCACAACATACTCGCTCATTGCAAGCTCAGGAACAAAACCAGAGGTCAAAGCGGCGGCCCTACCATGGTCAATATCATTTGGGGGATCTATTAGCATGCTCCGGAAGTACCCACCCCAAGCTCCATCTGCATGTACAATGAAGTTCAAACCCTGCAGCGAAAGACAATATTAGATTAATATCGCTGCACCCTTTGGAAAAATATTTGTTTTCAGTAGTAGAAGAAGCTTAGTATGGGACTTTATGGAAGTTTGTGTAACTCTTTTCAAAAAATTCCTTTTAATTTGTTTCATATCTAATAGTAAATCATTACGACATAGGACATTTTTTAAAAGTCCCCTTTTCGAACAGTTTTATCCTTCTAACCTTCTAATGCAATCATTCTATATTATTTCACATAGAAAGTTTTAACTAGTCTTTATCATATTCTAAATAAACTCACACATATATCGTTAAGTTTAAGAACATCTAGAAAACAATCCTGAGAGAACGTAAGCTCTTTTGTGTCTACTGTATATAACAGGTAGACACTAAGAGGGAAAAAAGTTTGTTAACTGTCGATATGTAATCGCTAATCAATAAGTGATTCTTGGTGCCGAGGAGAGTCAGTCAGGCCAATTCCGACCAATCATATGTGAAATAGCACTAAGGACTGTACGTGCGTTAGAGTGTGTGGGTTTTGCAAGCTTCTGTTTTCGACATGGTCGATAGAGTAGTGAAATAAATCAACGCAAAATATCGAATTCTTGTTGCAGATTCCCCCATTTAAAAGCAACATGCAGCCAAAAAAGGCAGAAGACACATGTACTCTTTATGTACCTTTTGTATTATTAAGAAATAAAACCTGTTCTCCGTGCCTTCATAGCCTGGTGGAAACCGAGGCGAACATTTGGGAGAATTCAAGGGTAGATCAGTGAAAATCCGAGACGCAGTCGAAGGTTTTCCCCTGCTCGACAAATCTCACAAACTTCTCCGAGATTTTCACCAGACTATGAAGGAAATAAGGGAAAAAACCCAACAAGGTAATAATTAGTAAACTACAAATCTATTTTTTCTGGGCCGTCGTCATTCGCGTTGCCTCCTCTGTGCTTGAGTTCCCTATTAATTTGTTGCTAAGGACTCGATGCTATTTTATTCTTTAAATAAAAATTAAAATTTTAATCAGTAAAACAGTCGTTACCTTCAGTCGAAACTCATCTCTTAGTGCAAAAATATCACTGAGTGGATCAATGGCGCTTTCTTCAGTCGTACCCATAACAGCTATTACAGCAACAACTGGTGTTTGAGTGGTAAGACTATTCTCAAGATGAAGTCGGAGGGCTGTAATCAATAAATCAATCAGAAACTATCAAATAAATAAATAACTTGTTATTCATACCCCTTGCACTGTAAACTACTGAATTGAAGGAACAGGTCAGGAGACTAACTCAAGTTTATAGCGACTTTAAATCTGTTTGTTTCAAAGTTACGAAAGCGACCAATATTTGCGGTTTTGGTAACAAACTAACAACTCTTGGTCATATCTAAAATTGTACGGTTGTAAAAGTTAAAAACGCAATTCACATAACTAAACAAAACAAAAACTTGCGCACAATTTTATGAAATTTAAAATCCTAAAGTTTTTGAAATTACTTGAATTTCTATCAAGCTGTTCTCCCTTTGGCTCCTTGGATGACTCCACCACAAGCCTTAAATTGCGCATGCGTTAGAAATTCATGACGGATTTTAAAACATTGAATTTTGTTATCCGCCGGCAATTTCGTCATAGCGTAAAGCGTCAGCTTTAGAATATCAACTCGAAAGGTGCGAGGTCGACTTTTCAAGCCTAATTTAATGCATGTATTAATAACCCAACAGTCGAGTGATTGAGTACAGGAATTCACTTCACTCATACAGCTAAGTGCCACTGACGTCATCCATAAGGTAAAAAATGCGCAAATTCTAATAAAACAAGTTGGAATTATCAGCAAAAGCAAAGGTTTTCATTACAATGAACTGCTAAAAAGAGTTGAGAAAGATTTACATTAATCACAAACCGAGACACTATTTTACTACTGAAATAGCTTTGTATTTCCTTACCACTCATGCTCATCCTAGAGTGTTTATCAACGGGCACAAGAATGACGTTCTTGTCACCAGTCCCAAGACCAGTAATATTACAGCCCTTAAAAATGGAGATGTGAGCTGTTACAGGGGCAAACACACAGGGTGGGTTTTTGATGTCGTACTTCTTGTAAAACGAAAATGCTCCGATAGATTCCAAGGTATATTTCTTCATCAGCGTCATCAACTCTTCATATGTAGCTTTCTTGGTACTCTTTTTCCTGCCCTCGTTCAAAATTGTCAAAATATCATCAGGAATATTTAAAATGGCATCAGTGTCAAGGTTGAGAAGCTCCCAGTCTTTTGCATCCACATACTTAACCTTTTGGTCGTTTTGCGGTAGGTAGATATAATACTGATCTCTTGCAACAGCTAGAAGTTTTTCCGCTTGTAATGCTGTCTTGAAAGCCAGCGGCATGAATTTAACATTGCGGGCTGCCCACATTGCTTCGATGTTAGCGATGGAACCACCAGCTGTGAGGTGACCACGTGACTTGCTCTTGTCAAAACCCAGCATCTCGCATAAGTCTTGACCAACCTTGATTTCGTATGAGGTGGTTACTGTGCCCCCTTCTTGCGCTGCGTTGTTCTGGTTATACAGTAAGCCTGTGATGAATCCTATGTTGGCAGATAATACTGTGTCCCAAGTCACGTGGCCCTGTAGAAAGAGAAGTGAGTTAAACCTTTAAAAATATATGCAAGATGAAATCATCTTAAATACTTAAAACGATAAACTTATTATTTGGAAAATTTAATCTAGGGTAAAAGCCCATTAGATAAAAAGTAATCTTCTGCATTCCGAAAGTGAAACTAAATAAAATATGTCTATCATATCCTCATTTATATAAACAAATCCACACCACGGTTCACCTTGTAACGGTTTGAGAAAAATGGAACTGATTTGTCCATTTCAGACAACATCTCTGTTAGTTCATTTTGGGTCTTGCTCATCACACTTTGATAACTATCCGTCTGTCGGACCTCTTCGTCAATATAAGCCGGGTCAGAAGGGTAGTAATTCTCACGGAATTGTATTTGATGGTCGACGGCTTTTACTATCAGCTCTCTCAACACGTCACCATTTTCGCCCTTGGGCCCTATAAACCAGGCCCCCACTGAACCCCACGGCTGAGTCTGGTACGATCCAAAATCTTTAGTCAAAGCTGAACGTCGTTGATTGTACATAGGAGCTCTTCTTCTTCTACCACCGACAGCATACATGGTAACGGTTGTAAGATTTCTTTACTGTTGCACTGAGAAAACTGAAATGAATTAACACAAACAGTGAATCAAATATTTGTAGCGCATGTGAAATCTAAGTACAGTAAAAGTCAATTTTGAAAGTAAAAACAAATAGGCCGGCCAGCAATCAGAGACGCGTGTGAAGTATAATTTCGTATCAAGTCTAAACTTTAATAGAGGTTAGTTACTTATCAACTTCAGAACAAAGTATTTGAAAATAAAAAATTCTCCAGGGTCCATTTCAAACCTTTTTGTCGGTGCAGATGATTTTTTTAGATTGCTATGAGAGTTAAGAATTGCGACTAAGGTTGCAGCTTCACTTGCTACTTAATTTTCTACTTACGTTACTATTTAGGCTCCTTCTTGGATTTCTTTTTAGGTTGTTAACTAGGTTTTTACTTAGGTTTCTACTTGAGTTACTACTTAGATTATTACTTAAGTTGTTACTTAAGTGGCTTTCTAGTTTGCTTGTTAGGTTCCTTCTTAGATTCCTACTTAGGTTGTCACTTAGGTTATTACTTAAGTTGCTACTTAGGTTGCTAGTTAAGTTGTTACATAGGTTGTTACTTAGGTTGCTACTTAGCTTGTTAACTAGGTTGCTACTTAGTTTGCTACTTAGTTTGCTACTTAGGTTGCTACTTAGGTTGCTACTTAGGTTGCTTCTTAGGTTGCTACTTAGGTTGCTACTTAGGTTGCTACTTAAGTTGCTACTTAGGTTGCTACTTAAGTTCCTACTTATGTTGCTACTTAGGTTGATACTAAGGTTACTACTTAGGTTGCTTCCTAAATTTAGCAGTCAAGATGTATAATGTATTTATTCTAAACATTCCCTTCTTGTAATAAATTCAAAATAATTCTTTTGTTGATGAGACCACTGTAATGTGTCGTCAGCTGGGTTACGCTTAGAGCATGTGTTGCATGAGAAACATGTCAACTGCTTGAATACACTAATTCGTTGAGTTATTTGTGCATTGTGGTTCATGTTATGCTATGGATCAGTGGTCCTCATTTTGTTTTCCAACATTTTAATCCATCACATGTATAACAGGAAAATCTGTTAAGTCCCTATATCACTTATTTTTTTATCATTTAGATGAAAAGTGCAACCTAAATGAAACGGTTATATAACACTGACATATTAGCTAAGTTGTCAGACCTTAGAAATATTTTTGTGTTTATATCGCTAAATTATTTCTCCCACCGGTGCTGCTTTTTAGCAATAAAACAACTTGCGCAAAACGCCCTTATTGGTTTAAAACGAAACACTCCGTACAAGCTTGCAAATCTCCCCTGAAGGGTACTCTCGTATATTGAATATAAGGTATATATGTTTCCCTGTTCAGGGTATGGTTTTCAGACCATCCAGTCTAAAACACAGGGTTCGAAATTCCCACAAGCTAACTCGCTTAACTCGCTAAATGCGAGCCAAATTTGCGATTATCGAGTGCCGAAAAAAATAACTCGCATTTTCTAGCCAAATGCCTCTTATACTGTATAGGAACATTAATTTCAAAAAAGTAAAATGTCTCAACCTGATCTCTGTTGGTAAATGGGCTTTTAAAAAGGCAGCAAACTGCAGCAAAGAGTAGAAAACGCGTTCGTCTTCAGCTGAGTTTCAGCTGGCCGCAATGTTGTTTACATCAGAAATTGCGTGGGACAGGGAACTAGCTTTTATAATACCCAGACGTTCCTTGCTTTCGTATAATTCCCGGGAAATCACAAAAACAGTGAAAAATGTCAGATATTACAAAGTTTTTGGTACTGCTACAAGCAGTAATAATGAAGAAAGTAGTGAGCAGATGCTTAAAAAAGCAAAAGCCTTAGGTGTTCCGCAAACAGCCTCATTAAAAACGGTTAGGAAGTGGGAGAAGGAGCTTGAAATCGAGTTGGGGAAGACACACAATGTCGACGGAGTTGTTAACAAGATTTGGTGTGGTTTGTAAAGAATTTTGTTGTAACTATATAACAATAAATTAGTTACTTTAATTGTGCATTTTTTCTGCTTTAACCTAAAGTCTTGTGGCTTGCCCATTTAGCTTGTATATCTCATCTCTACAAGATATTTTCATCTTGCGACAAAAGAAACGAATTTATAACCCTGAAACTGTGTGTATATATAAATTGCAAACCTTTTCGTCTAAAACTGGATATAAATGTTTACAACAGTTACAAACTGGGTTTGGTTTATTACAAAGTGCAATAATGTCTACCATGCATGCAGATAGAGAATTGGTTTGACTGTGTTTTGATGCACGTGATCTCTTTTTCTAAATTACAGGTCCGACATTCGTTTCTTTATCTATTTCTTCCTGAAACACGCAGACAGTAAGCAGAGTTTGAAACTGGGTATCAAAATCAAGCCATCTCTATTCTGGAAACACTATCAGGTTTATAATGGTCCAGCGGCACTAACCCCTATCCAAAACTTCTTTGAGTACCTCCTTTCTCTTCCCTCGGTCAAATCATACGCTGTTCTATAAAAAAAAGTCTAGAGCTTCAAGTATAAAATGGTATTGCAAGCCAGTAGGCAAAGGGGTCATTTGCTAAAGTATTCCACTATTTTATCCAATATTAAAATTTGCGCGTCGGCGTTCACAGGAAAAAAAGTGTTTCTCAACTTCTATACAATCTTTTGTTTGTTTTCTTTTTAAAAAAGAAGCTTTTTTATAAAAACGTCAGGCTCAAAATCGGCCAAATTTAAGAGCGTGCTAAGAACTAAACCGAAGCTGAGGAATGATCGAGAACTTTATTTTGTTACATTACAGCGCAAAATCATGAAACCGGCAAAAAGCTGATGGTGCAGCATTGTTTGAAACTAGAGTAAAATACATAGAAATTTTACGATAACAATTTGTAGGACTCATTGTTTCCTCTTACTGTATATCAAATGCTTAAGCACGTATTTTCTTAGATACACAATAACTCATAGAATGTCTGGACAGCAGCCAGTTACTAAGCTTAACACTTAACGTATGCGCTTAAGAAAAGGAGAAAATAAGTACACACGCTACTTTATAAGAACCAGTAAATTTTTCCGTGCCAAAAAAGTGTGTACACCAATTAAGTATGATTATATCAAGAACTTTTTTTGAAGCTAAAATCCCTAAAATATTTACGAACATTCAGCCTCCGCCCAAAAATAAGACGTTAATATAAAAAAAGGGTGTATTTTTGGAAAACATTTGGTATAAATTCCATTTTCGCAATGATAGATCGTGACTAGTGATAATATATCAATGATAAATTGGTCTGTTTATTGGAAAATGGAATTAATACAAAATTTGAATAATTTATAATCGGGGATATCTAATTGAGAACAGAAAATGAACACCAATTATTTACAATTTTATACCTTTTAGAAAATGAGTTCTCACAGTGTCAGTTATGTCTGATGTAAAGAATTTCAAGTTCACCTTATAGTAGTTTTATATGGCTTCATATTCTTTTGTGTTTTTTAGTAAAGTTAAAATTTATGCAAGATTTTTTAAGGTGTTGGTTTTTGCCATAGTGATCGAAGTCCTCGAACAAATGTATGAGAACATTTCCATTATATACACTTTTTTTTATAAGAATTAATCTTTTTTGTAAGAACGTCAGGCTGAAAATGAAAAAGAACACGCTAAGAACACACCCTAGGCTGAGGAATGGCCGAGAACTTTATCTTGCTATATTACGGCACAAGATCACGGAATCGGCAAATAATCTATATAGTACAACGTTTCAACTAGAATAAAATACAGGAAAATTTTACGAGCTAGAATAATTCACAGGACTCGTTATTTTCTTTTTCTGTATATCAAATATCAAAGCTCGTACCTTCTTAGACACACATACACTGGACAGCAGACAGTGACTAAATTTTGTTTTATAAACTGAACACCTAACGTTTGCGCTCGAGAAAAAAAAATTAAGTACACGAACTCACATTTTTTTTATAAGAACCAGTACATTTTTTCACGCCTAAAAAGCGCGTACACCATTTAATTACGATTATATTAACAACATTTTTAAGAACATTTGAGGCTAAAATCCCGACATTATTTAAGAACATTCACCCTCGGTCCAAAAAGAGTCGAGAAAACAGATCATTTGTTGTTCGTGAATTTGAATGTAATTCTTTATCAAAGAAAGTTTTATCGCAGACGGCCCCATCTTATTAGAAATTTCCATAAAGTTTAAATTAAAATATAATTTAAGGTTACCGTATATCTTCAGATGTTAAAGTTAAGCTGGTAAAGAAAAAAAATTGTGCTCTTCAAATCAAAAAGAGTTTGGTGCAAAAAAATATTATTGATGGAAAAATAGCGGCTGGAAGATTTTGAAAAAAAAAATTACTGCCTGAGCCTTGGAGAAAGAAAAAATTGTGCAAGAAAAGGACCCAAACAAAAGAATTCCAATAAAAAAATCATTGGGAAAAAAAATTTCTAGCGCTGCACTTTTACGGAAAAATATATTGATTGTTCGCCAGTGCGAAATAAAAATTCTTTTATGTATTGTATCCACTTTGTAAATAGGTGTAAAACAGCGAAATAAGCGCATTTCCAGCTTGTGTGCGCAAC
>JAPEIX020251879.1:0-14843 GCA_026122405.2 Zoanthus sansibaricus
CCGGACGGTGTTTGCAATGTGGCTCAAACCTAGAAAAGACTTACTACTATTTTTATTAGCTTTTAAAATGTATTAATAAAAATGGTTGCTGAAATGCAGCAAAATGCATAGTTTTATTTCTAGTTTGTTTTTTCTGGAATAGTAAATACTATAGTTTAGTAAATAAATCTTTCAATTTCCAATTTCTAAAGCTTTTAACAGCTGACACTTCTCTTAGGTTTCTGAAGTGTTAAGTGGATGATAGTCTTTGACACCCCCTGGACGGGGCACTAATCCATCGCAGGTTAGCTTGTACTTATTTACCTACCCGGGAAGGTGGAAAGCTAAGTTAGCTTATGCCGAAAAGAAGTTCACACAAAATTAATATTTAAGTATTGGCAGAGCCAGGGATTAAAATGGGGACCTTGCACTTGTTGCGTGCATCTGTTGCCTGGGATAAGATTCCCACAAACCTAAAAAAACTTAATGTCTTTCAGTTCTCAAAACAATTGAATTTTTATTTACTGTCTAAACAACATCTATCTAATATTTAATGCCATTATATAGACTCTAGCACATTGTATTTTTTTCCTTGTGTCTTACCTATCTCGTTATCAGATTCTTTATAGAACCTCTATTTCCTTAGAAACTTAAAATAACTGGAGTACTGGCTCGAAAATCTTAGGATTATATCAACTCCAGGCTACTTATATGTACAAACTATTAATGTAATAGACTAATGTAAAATACAGTTTAAATAAGGACAATGGCTGTTAAAATTATTCTTTAGCAATGTATAACGTATCATGCCAATAAAAAATAATGCATAATAAAATTTTCAAACATCCCGATTGACAAGTATCCAACATTAGTGCATGCCCTTGTAGGTTTCGATTTGTATATTACAAAATTACCTAAATGTTATCTGTTTTTAGAGCAATCCACAAAAAAATCAAAGACTTTCTGAAGCATTGGATTATAAAACTTTTCCTTTTATTATCAGCTCAGTGAAATCTTCAGCCTAAATTTGCTTAACTCTGCTATGGTTGATATTTAAAGAGATTTCTCATTATTCTAAAAAAATATGCAGCTTTTTACCTTGCGAGGATCAAGGCCTCCGTTAATGCACTCCTGTCTTGAGAAGTAATTTTTTCCCCCTCAAACATCGATTGGAAAAGTTTTTTGAACTCCTCAAAAACGGGCTGCGGGCCAAAAAAGTACTTCGTCATTTCAGTTGATAACTAGGTTCCTCTACTGAGACCATAAAAATACTATATCATTCAAATCTACTTAAAATCCTACTTTTACCCAACCAAACTTATTCACCGACCCAAAACAACACCTTTGTCAACTCAAACTAACACCTCCGATCCATTAACTCAAATCACCACTGTTTTCCATTCATAAAACCTTCTTAATCCATCTAAACCACTAAGTCAATCCAAATAAAATACATTCATTTCCATTTAACTTTTTAATCTAACTAACCAACTCAATCTATATGAAATACCAACTCCATCCATGTCTTTAAACACCATCTCGATTCATCCAAACTAAGGCTATGTCCACACTAATGCGTTTTCATTTGGCTTCATTTTCGTAGCCATCGATCGGTCTGTATCCACACTACCGTTTTCACACAGTTTTCAACTGTCTACACTAAAACCTTGAAAATGCGTATTTGTTTATGTGGGAGGTACGTTTTACAATGTAAACCAGTCTGTGAAACAAAACTCCCCCACCAAGCATTTGTTCGACCAGGCTGAACCGAAAACCTGCTAGGCTTTGTATTGCTTCTTGATTCTATGATGAGAAGTTCATGAAAGAACCAGTGCCCTTACAATAGATACTCTTCTTCTATGGAAAACCAAGATATAAGGTTGAATAGAGCATGGTTAATCTCCAAACAAGCGATCAGATTTGCGAGTAACATGAGAAGCATGTTTTTATCTGCCATACTTGATTTTGCACGGACATGTAGCCTAGTTATCACCCACATGATACGTTTGTCCACACGAAGACGATACATATGAGTTCTTATTTGGATCCATTTTCGAGAGCGTTTTCACGTCAATGTGGTTTCGACAAAAACACTCAGCATCTTGGCATGGACAGAAGGCCTAAATGCATCAAAATGTATGCGGTTTCAAATGAAAACGCACAAGTGTGGACAAGGCCTATATATCTCCACCCACCCAAACCACAATTTCCATCAAATTGAATCCACTACTTCTATCTATCCAAACAACCACTCGATCACTTTAATATACAATCTCATCTATTATAACATACCCATCCATTTAATGGGCTAACTCCTTCTACACAAAATAACATGTCCATCCATTTAATTCGCAATCTCCATCTATCCAAACACCAGTCCTTGGATTTAATCCATATCTTCTTCTATCCAAACCAACATGCCTATCCATTAAGTTGTAATCTTCATATAGACCAGTTCCATCCAATTAATCCACCATCTCCATATATCTAAACTACCGTTTTACCCATCTAATCCATTATTTCATCTTCTCCAAATGAACATTCCTATAAATTTAATCAGCTGTCTCCAATATTTCCATACATGTACTCCACTATCTCCTTTAACACCAACTACCAGTTCAGTCTGTTTTCTATCTCTTTCTTCACTGATCCAAACACAAATCTCTACCGACCTAATCCTTTTAGTTACGATTACCATTTATTTGAGCCATAATCTTCATATTATTCATCCTAAAGGCACTTACCACGAGTAAGTAACCAAAATCGCGACACATCCTTATCACTGCTGAGCTAGCGTGTCGACGAACATGCAGAACATCTCCACTCCACGGGCCCTATAAAACAAAATTACGAGATTATGGGCATACCAAAACAAAACCAAGAAAAATTTCAGCCTTCATAGAAAGGTTACCATTTTTTTTTTTTTTAAAAAAGAACGAGTATCTCTATTAATTTTCATCATCTTAGCTATTAAAACGTTTCGTTAAAACCATTAATTTTGAAATTTTATTTGCAGAAACGGAGAGGTTAAGTACAACGCCTTGTCTTCAGTTAGTTAGTAACTTCACAGCATGTTGACCAACTTTGGAACTTCTAAACAACTTTTAGAATGACTACTAAAGTCAAAGCATACCACTAAAATCTACCCAGTCATATTCAAGAAATTCAAGTTTACGATCTTCTAACTCTCTAACTATTGTTAACACTTAAGAACAAACCTGTGGAACTCCAGTTGTATTGAATATAACTGTTTCAAATATCTGAAAATGTTCAAGAAAAATAACACAAAGTTTATTTACACTGCAAACGAAATAAATTCAATCAAATCCAGTTTGTCATGTAACACGTACCAAGAATAAACCTTATTACAGTGACAAGATACACAAAAAATGCATAATTTGTACATTACTTTTTGTATGAAAGATTAAAATATAGATAGGACCCAAGACTTGCTTTGATTGGTCAAAAACCCATCATTTTATCAGAGTATAAAGCAAAGAAAAAGCGAGTTTTATCGTTTTCTGGTGGGTAGAATCTGTATTACAAAGCAAATGAAGAAGCCTAAGTCATCGTGTATTAGACTGTGATAAAATAACCCAAGTAATTAAGAATACTTGAAAAGTGGAGGAAAAACTCGCCTACTGCTCTTTCTACATTTTCCTCGTTTTCTGAAATTTCTGACAAGTTGTCACAGTGTAATAAAATGTTAAATTGGTACTAAGAAGGACTGTTGTCAGCGATGTGACGTTTTAGCTATCTGTGCGGTAGTCATTATCAGAGTAAAAGGGAAATAGTTGATTTTAAAAAGTCAATTAAATCTTGTATGCCGTTGCCACTTTGGCAATCTAAGCCACGATGTTAAGGGATTAGACAAATCTTTTTAAGTAAGATTATCTCGTCAATTTGTTGAGTGATTAGCAAGGTAAACTTAATCCTTTATGGTATTCCCATATTTCTAGGACATGATCCGTTCGAAGCAAAGCTGGGAGATCTCAGAGTGCTGTTAATCCAACACAAGGTTTGTTTAAACACCTAAAAATACACGCATCACAAAGATAAAAACTCCTTTAGTTTGACCACAATGTTTCTGAGATTCTTAAATGGGCATAGGCACGGTTCTGTGCATGATCGAAATATTCTGAATCATCGAGTCATTCTGAATCAATCCAACGTCGAAAAATTTGAATTATGTAAGTTTTTAGACTAGAAAAGATTAAAATAACAAAACAAAAATATATGTTTATTGAAGAAACAAATAAGTTAATCTTGGCAGATGATGTTTAAACACAAGAAAGATAATTTGCGATTTACAGCTGCACCAAGTAAGGTTTCAATCGTTTCGGGCTGGAATAGATTATAAAGTTTCAAATTTCGGGAGCATGCGCACAACCGTGACTGGCCCCATTTAATCTTAAGGTAATGCTATCCTTTTCTGAGCCTAGTTGAACCGATGTATGTGACTAGTTTCCGTAGTATCTAGCATATGAGAGTCTGACTCCCCTTGGGTGGAACATTAATCCATCGCAGGTTAGCTCCCAGCAGCCGCTAGTACTTATTTACCGACCATGGAAGGATGGAAGGCTGAGTGAGCTTGGTGGAAAAGAAGGTCACACAAATTGAATCTCGACTGAACTAGGGATCAAATTGCTGGGGACTTTGAAGGCAGAAATATTAACAATTGCACTAACCACGCTGTCTGAGTGATATGTTACGATGAAAGAAACAACACTGACACGAGAGTATTGCCTTTTCATTTTTATTGATCACTGACTCAACGACAGTCCTTTGTGAGAAGGAAAGAATATTAAATATCTACTAACAACTCCCCTAAAGGGGCTTTTCAGTGTCATGCTAAAACCCCATTTTTCACTTTTAAAGAATCCCAACTGGTAAGAGACAAACTAGTTGGATATTTACAAAACGTGAACCATTTGTCTCTAGGATCACTGACGACATATTCATTCAGTAGTCTGAGATTTGAACCTGGGTCTTCTGCATTCAAATTCCAAACTCTGACCACTGAGCTACGCTGCCTCCAATATTGGATCTGTTAAGGTTCTGAATAATCTATTTGGAACACTTTTTTACATTAGGATTGACAGAAACCGTTTTTCCTAATAAGTCATAACAGCAATATTTTTGGACCATATTTGAAAGAAAATTAATGTTGTTTTACCTAACCTTGTTAAGAACTTGTGTTAATAGCTGTTCATTGCGTGCTAAGAAAGGACACAGAGCATTCAAACAATCCACCACACTGGCAATTATATGGGGATCCTGCAAAGTAAGTTCATTTTTAGGGTTTCTTTATTGCACAAAACTAAATACACATCCAAAGCACAGCAAACTAATATAAAGAGACCTAATGATATGAACAATGAGTTAAACGGATTATAATGGTTTTAAATAGTATTTTTTTGTACGCAGGGTTTCTAAAAAAAAATCAGCATTGTTTCAGTTAACCTTAAGCCTGACGATATTAGACTTTAACAACAACAAGTTCCAAAGCTATACTTGCATAACTTACACAACTTAAGGTGACAGCTTTATGATTAAAATTGAAAGCAGTAACAGGAACTGACTTTTATAGTACCAGCCCTTCATAAAGGTTATTATTCGTTTTTTCTTTCTAAATACGGAATGCATTAACTGCTAGAAAAAGAAGAACAAAGTTAAAGGTAAAATATTACTGCATTTATTTCCAACAAAGAACTAACACTTAAAACATGGCCGCTCTTTTCACTTAAATCACCAATCATTAGAAACCTATTCTTGCAGCTGAAATACGCAAAGCCAAATTAGAGCTTCATAACGAGAGGTAAATCAAGATTTTCAAGGTATGTGAAAGGAAAACCCAGATTGTTAGCATAAAGTAAAATACTCATTTAATTTACAAGCAAGCCAAAAATTGGTAGGACAAAAATACTTTAAGGAATGAAATTCTAGAAGATACCTTAGATTCCAGAGCCAGAAGAGCTTTAATGCAGTCGGTTGCAAGCTCCAAAACACTTAACATACTTCCCTTGAAAGGAACCCGCTTTAGCAGTACATCCTAAAGAACAGAAAATGTTTTATTGTCAAATACAACCCGCTTTACTAGCACATCCTAAATAACAGAAAATGTTTTATAGCTAAATACAAGCATATATTTTATTAGTTTGCAAGCTGGTTGGAGTACCTAATGGCTCATGGGTCGAGCATTTTTTTCTGCGTTCTAAAGCGTAAAGCAGATAAAACTGTTTGACTCCCAATAGATGGAGCACTAATATTTCGCAGATTAGCTCCAAGTTAAAGCTGGTACTATTTTTACTGAAATCCTATCACAAAATACAACACTGAACAGAAGCTACACAGAAATTATTCTTTGAACCTATCTCTGGAGAACTATTTAAGTAGGAAACAATGAGTCATATTTTTTGCCGAAGGTAATGTAAATAAACCACATTTTAAAACATTTGCTTTGTTTCGCATTTTTTTTCCAGATTTTTTCCAGTTTTTCAGACTCTTTTATTGACTCTACGAGTAAAGCAGATGGAAGTCCTCTCTGGATGGAGCATAAATCCACGTTAGGTTAGCTTTTAAATGAATCTACTACCATATTTACTAAAACCCTTGGAGAACCTAGTAACCAATGGATCGAGCATTTATTTCTGCTTTCTAGAGTAAAGCAGATAAAACAATTTGATTTCCTTTACATGGAGCACTAATCCATTTCAGAGTAACTCCTAGATAATGCCCAGATTATTCTTACTGAAATACTTAGAGACCCTAATGGGCCATAGATCTAGCATTTATCTCTGCCTTCTTTAGTGTAAAGCAGATTAATGGATTGACTCTCACTGGATGGAGCAGTAATCTATCGGAGGCTAAATCCAATACTTAGCTGTTACTATTTTTACTTATGTCATGAGGGTGGAAAGCTAAAAAAAAAATATAAATCCCAAATGACAATACCCCAAAAGGGGCTTTTCATTGCCATGTTAAAATCCCCCTCTCTTTCAGTTAAGAATCCCAACTGGTGGGAAGCAAACCAATTTGCTATTTACAAAGCGTGGTGAATCTGCCCCTGGGATCACTGAGGACAAATTCAGTCAATAGCCCAAGCCGGAGATTTGAACCAGGATCTTCCACATTCTGACCACTGAGCCCCGCTGGCTCCTATAAAAAAAGATATGTTAAATTTGGTGGATAACGTCACAATAATGGTTGGAAAGACCAAATATCATACCCAGGACCTTCAGGGTGGAAGGCAGATATCTGGTAAACTATGCAAACCATGAAATGGCAGACATGACTACTGTTCTGAAAATTTTTTAATGGTCAAAGGTGAAACTATGTGATTACATTATAGATAAAGTATATCGCAATATACATATTCTTGGATACTATATTGTTGTAATTTCTCTTAACTGGCCAATGATGTGACGTGTACTGCTTATTTCATTAGCAAGATAACCTTTATCAACAAACAAATAACACAGAATAGGATAACTTATTGTTACTGCTACATCTAACTCATCACATCACATGCATTTCACAGAATTTCATAGACGTGTACAGCATATACCTCAATATTCTTGATGCGAAACATTCTTGACATTACAGCCTCAATGTAGCAAACACAACCGTCCCAGTGAATTCTCAATTTTTGTAATGCTTTACGATCAACTGAAAAGTAAATTTTAGAGCTATTGATTATTTGTAGATATAACTTGTAATGTAGCTTTTGCTGGATTTTGTATATAGCAGATTGCATTTTATTAAGGCAAAAAAAAAACATTTGGTTCAGAACTCTAATGTAATTTGTAGTTTTTGCCTTACATATATTTTGTTTAAAAACATGTTTTAGTCGCTGGCAACAGATTGTTTTTCCTAAAACAGAGTTTAGGACCAATCAAAACATCTCGAACAATACTTTTCCAGCACTTCCCCGATTATTCTATCCCTCCTGATTAATACTTTCAAGAGTCTTTTCAATCACCCCCTTACTTCAGCCCCCTTACTACCTGAGACCCAAAACAAGGGGCAATCAAACTTTGGAATGATGTGGGCAGGCTTGTATGCAGGGACAGTTGCACTGGGTGTGTATGCATCCCTCACTGAACTTGTTTTGTTTCTTAGAAAATGATAACAATAACAAAAACAATTCAGTATCAAAAGAAAGCAAATTATACAATTTGAAGAAAAAAACTTCAGTTTTTATAAATTTTAAACATTTGGACTTTTTTTCATCCGTAATTAAAACACATGCAATGTGTTTTCATCAAGTTGATGTTCAGAATATTTGTGCTTTTTTTGCACCCTCACACTCCTCATCCCCTTCCCCCACAAATACTCCTGCATATGAGCCCGAGTGTCAAGTTTTTTCACGTGGCGAACACTAAACAAGAAGTTTCATCTACCAAAGCCTCATACAATCTATCATCAAGTTATAACAGACCAATTTCGGATTTCCAGTTACCACAAATTACAAGGACAATGGACTCAACTTACAAGACTTAGTACAATCTTAACCTCAATACGGAGTTAAATGCCCCTAAATGCCAAACAGATTTACACTGCTTACAACTGCATCTATTGTGGGAGGTATGACTTCACGGTCTCTATCACGAGTATTTTTGAATATTTAACAACAAAACGAAGATAAGACTGTTTAAAATGAATCTGCAGTCATATAAATCATCAATAGCAAGGAATCCAGAACTGGTCTATTCCCCATCATTGAGATATGGATTGGCGAGTGAAAAAAAAAACTTGTAATAGTTTTAAGATTTTTGAATGAGATTTAAGCGGAGAAAAAGCTTCTTTTCATGAAACTTGAATTGCAGTAAATTTTAAGGATACTTTAAAAGTTGTTTTGGAGAATAATATTTGATGGACAGATGTCAAACCATCCACCAACCAAATCCACGCCTTCCATCTGTTAGGAACGACGGTTTGGCATCTGTCCACGAACTTTTTCCCTTCAAATCCCTCTTTCACCTTTCTGTACCAAATGCTGCCATCTTGTTTCTATATCAAGTTTACAAGAATCAATGATAGGTTTAATTAAAGTTTGAGAATAGCTCTTTAAACCAGGTAATTAGTTTGCCTTTTAAAATCATCATGATGTTCGTAAGTAATACTTTTGCAAGAAGAACTCAATGACCTAAAATAGGAAAGCTGGAAACTTATTGCTTTGCTTCATTCATTTGTGATACCCACAACAATTTTCAAACAAGTCATGCACGTTGGACCTTAGTTTATTCGACGTTTATAATTGAGAAATGTATTAAGTATTATTACAAACAATAAACTTTTGAAGAACTTTTGTATTGTTTATGTTAAAATATCTATCATTTATTACGGTTTTCAACTCATTGTGTATTATTGTATTTTGTTTGTTTTCATGGTGAGATGCATTTTAGAGTCCGAATGGGATATTCAAACTTGTAGTCCATGAGACCAAGAGGAAAATTGTTTTAGTATAAACCTACTAATCGATCAAAACGGATGTAAAAATTAAATTATTGATGAAATCCTCTGATATTATAGTAGAACGGGCCTCATTACTATTTTGATCCGCCAACTTTTCTCTACTAGTAGGCTATCACAAATAGACCTCTAGTAGAGTAGCCAATCAGAATGCAGGATGTTAGACCGTTAGTAGGTTTATATTAAATGCTTTTAGTCACAGTGAGCTTTATCTAACGGCAAAGTGGCAAGAGAATAAATGAACAGTTTAACATCCTTATTATAAAAGAAGCGAATATGTGTAAACAATTTCCACACATTTTTCCATTTCTATTTTATTTCACTTTATAGTTTACAAGTTTTACAAAAAAAGAATGAACTGCAAATAGTTTAAGTACTAGTAGTGGCAAGACACTCTGATCATTTTAAGTGACAAATTAAATTCTAAGCTTTAGCAAGAGAAGTTTTTTTGTACCATTTTTTTAATTTTTTCAATTAGTATTGAATAGCATGAGAATATCTATATTTTCTAAAGCAGGATTAGAAAATAAAATAAAATACCAGTTTTCAATATATATTCCTTATAGTATTTAAAAAATACATGATACTTTAAAATAGGAGTCTTCTCGATGAAAGAAGCACAAGTAGTCTTGTGTAGTTTTTGTTTAAAAACTTTTTTGGGTAGAGGTATCTCATTCCAGACCCTAGAGCCAAAATGCGAAAATGAGTTTTTTAAGATGGTTAGTTCTGTATTTTTTGATAAAAATCTTTGGATGTGGAGGATCTAAGATATCTAGGATATAAGAGTGGATATTAGAAATGCCGCTGAATAGTTATCGGATATTTTCAACTGCAGTCTTATTTTTTGTGTCATACATAAAATTACTTGCGATACAAGTAAATTGAAGAGGAAAAACGTTTGCATTTATAAAGATGTACCTGTTTCAAGGGAAGATGTTTCTTCAATTCTCTGAACCAATAGCTCAGCAGCTTTGAGAAACGAGTCACTTGGAAACTCAAGTGTGATAAGTCGAATGATATCCATGATCTGAGAGCGAACCTCTGTAAAACAGGTATGTATAATAATTAATGCAAAAAAATTATACAACAAAACATGTATCTTTCCTCGCCTAACACGCAAGAAGGGTGCAATTAGTTATTCCGATACTTAAGATTGAGAAACAAGAAAAATATTTTTGATGCTACAGTAATTATGAATTTAATTGTAAGCAGGCTCCCATCTCCTTGTTAACCTAGATGGTAAGGTGCCAGTCTATTGTGCAAGAGGCTTGGATTCGATTCCTGGCCAAACCAACACACAGGGTCTGAAAATAATTGGAAATGTGCTGTCTTTGCTCTAACATTAGCAGTTTTACGCAAAGAGGAAGAGAATGCGAACAAAGACGGCTGAGAAAAATCACCTTCTGGTTCGCTCTTTACTTTTTGTGTGGGTCAGTAGGATTTTGTTTTTTTGCCTTAAATTTTGAGAATAGAAAAACGATTACCTGTTTCGCCATAATGCCTAACAAATACTGAGAAAAGTTTTGCTGTGATGTCCCTGTAGCCTCGAAAACTCTAAAAGAGGTCTTTTCAAGTTGTAATTTAAGTCAAAAATACGTGCAGGTGCCGTGCTCAATGCATACCACCGTGCAGTTATTGTATTTACTATTGTTCTTTGCCATCATCGTCAGAGTCACCGTCCTCATTGCTTAAGGTCCCTGTTCCCTTTACCTTCATGTCTTCTAGGTAAAGGCAGTTAAACTTCAGGTCCAGTCTCTTGACACTCTATCGCAAGAACCCACTCACTAGTGAAAAAGAGCAGGGTGGTGATCCCAGTGTTGTGGTCCGTCTTCCTCACTGAGGGTATTTACGGTTATTATATAATGTATATGTGAGCCACTGTTGTGGACTGATACCCTAAACTGTTAAAACTCTGTATTTACTTGTAGAGCACTTAGAGTTTGAGAACGAATGCTATATAAATGAGTTGTTATTATTATCATTGTCATTATTTAATTGCAAAATGTACTTCTCTATCAATCTTATGATGTTCAAACAGTATAAGAATGAAATTCTAAACTTTGCCTGCTGTTTTAAAGCAAATAAATCTCACAAAACGTTCGCAGCCCATGATAGTATTTGAATCACGACAATACAATTATATAACTCTAAACTCACACATTACAGTATTTTACACATCTTTTCTTTGATGACTTACGTGCAAAAACAATCGAAAATTCTCTGGTGTTGTCAAAATCCTCAAGGCTGTAAATGCAGGAAGGAGAGTCACTGCTATCTGGCTCACCAACCTAAAAAACAATTGTTGTATGAACCTAGATCTCTCACTATAAAGCCTATGAAACAACAGCTTTCGAGAAGTTTCGATGGGAAGATCTATATAACTCAAACATAAAAGAATGACCAATGAATAAGTTTGTAGCATGATTAAAACATATGAAATCAGAAAGTCAATAAATCACAATTAAAAGAGTATTAAATGTCATGTGATAATTAAAAACTGCATCTGAGTTTCTAAAGAAATAATTTTAAACAATATTTTTTTAGTGAGACACTGTTGAAACAGGAGACTAAACAGTGGGTTAAGCAAAAATTCAAGGAGCAATTTCTTCTTTAAGAAAAGGTAAACGATTCTTTTGGAATACTGCTTGGAAGTTTAAAGAACAAAACTTGTTAATCCCACACTTACAGTTCAAATCCTTCCCTATAAAATTGGAAACAAGAATATCGGTTAAAAAATGAGCTGTGTTGTTCAAAGGCTGGTTAACTTTAATCCTGGGTTAAGCGAAAATTTAAGGAGCAATTTCTTCTTTAAGAAAAGGTAAACGATACTTTTGGAATACTGTTTGGAAGTTTAAAGAACAAAACTTATTAATCCCAAACTTACCGATTTCAAACAAGAACAATTAATCCTTGTTTAGTGCTACTCAACTTTTGAACAGATGGACATGTAACCGACACCTTCAACAGAAATACTGTATAAAGTATAGAAAACAAAAAGAAGTGAATTCGAAGGACTCACCTTGAGAAGCTTTGGTATGGCCAGCTCTAGGAGATGAGGGAAAATGGACTGGAATGTCTCATCCATCAGGATTACATCATTTCTCAAAAATGCCAGCCATAGAGTGTTGGCAAGATGGCTCAGAACCTGAAACACAATAATAGGCCAAATCAAGTATATCTCAAAATTCTTACGAAAGGTTGAATGTTAATGTATCAAAATGGGTTTATTGTAGTTATTATTATTAATACCATTCTCCAGGTTCTGAAGAAAGCAGTGTTAGCTCAAATCTTTGGAAGCAAAATTCTGGTTTTTGTCTAATTTTTATAAACTGAAAAATTAGGTATATTATTAATCAAAAACCAAAAATAATTCAAATTGATTAATGTTTCCATAGATAGAAATTGGAATGAATTTTCACTACACATTAGGACTAGTAATGATTCAGGTTTACCAGTCATTCCCATTTTCACTCACAGAAACTTTCTCATTTGCATAAAATTTTGTGAAACAATGATTATTGTTATAAATCCTCAAGCCGGCTTTGCACGGCTGATTTGTATACAAAGTGTCTAGATCCACAATGCTTACTAGTAACTTCGGAGCTGGTTCTAGTTCGTTTTACTGGTTAAGCAATCTTTACTTCGATTCTTTGATTCGTTTAGGAATTGGTTTAATTGTTTGCTCTTATTAATGCATATTCGTTCAAAAATTTAAAGCCAAAATGAGAAAATTAAAGAGCAATCAGGGATAACATTCTCACATCTTGACAAAAATATTAAACGACTTGTGGTGTAGGATGTTAGTTTTGGTATGAATTGTAGTTCTACTTGTGCGCAGTGTCCGTGAGTCGTCTCACAAACACTTCTGATTTACTAGACATTAAATCAGATTTTTTCATTTACATTACAGCACCGACCATTAGTTTTTAACATTCTTCGTTGCTTAACCTAAAGCAATGTTCTTCTATTTTTCTGTGGAACTTGTGATACACTACATGTGGAATGTTTATAGAAAGTCATTTTTCAGTCGTTTTCGTTTTCGTTTTTGTAGAGCTTTCAACTCCTATGTCTGTAGTGCCATGTTATATGGTTGTGAATGTTGGCAGGTGTTTGGAGTGTAATGAAAGAACTATGTTGCGTTGCATGTGCCACATCAAGCCAGGGGGGCAACACTAGCACTGAAGATCTTCGTCAGAAGTTGGGCCTGTCTGACCTCCCCAGGGAGATAAGATATAGGCGTTTACGATGGTTTGGCCATGTATATTGCACCTCCAATGCCACTAAAAGGATTTTAGATCTTCAAGTTGCTGGAAGGAAGAGGGGTCGTCCTAGAATGTCTTGGATGGAACTTGTCGATGGCGATTTGATAGATTGGGGACTTTCACTCCGTGATGCCCTGGACAGGGCGTTCTGGAAAAGATTGCTTGCAAGCCGAATGCAATGTTGAACACATTGTTATGTATGAAAGACGATAAAGGATTAACTAACTAGACCGAAACAAACATAGAATTGTATTGAAATAATGTGATTTTAAACAAGAGCACAGTCGTTTGAGTTCAAAAACTTTATTGGTGGATGATCATATTTTCCTAGACTCTCAGAAGAGTTTGGAAAAAAGCTTACTAGTCTGTAATAACTTTTAGCTAGTGTGTGGAATTGCGGAATAACCCTGGTTTCTATTAAAATTAATCTAAGGTTGTAGATGATAATCAATTCAAATATATTTAATATAATATGTGCAAAGTGCAATGTTTGATTCAAACAAGATCACACAACAATTCAAGAAAGTGAAGAAAATAACTTTCTTAAAGAAATGTTTAAAATTGTATGACAAATATTTTGAGAGAGAAAAAGGATAGCACTTATACTTTAATATAAACAGAAAATAAATATCCGCAGGATGTCTGAACTTTGCAAATAATATGTCACCCAATATATTAAATAAACCTTGGACTTACGAGGCTGGGATGCTTGTTAAATGCCAAAACTGCTTCTAGATACTGTTTGAAGTTTGGGGGTTTTCCATCTGGTCTGTCCTTATTCTGAAAAAAATATCATTAATCCTTTACAGTCATAATTTCATGTACACAATATATTAAATAAAGCAAATGGTACTGTTAAACATCTTTTCAAAAACTGGTGAAAGTAACATTCTAGGTTATTGCTATAGCATACTGTAAAGTTGTCACACATAAATTCACTAAACACAATGGCCAATTTATGGATATAAAGATACTTTGAAGTGCACTTTTCAACTTTAACAAATAACTATATATCAAACTTTTGGAAAACTATTAGTAAGTACCAGGGCTCGACACTAACTTTTCAACTTACTAGTCTAATGGCTAGTGTCACCTTTGATGCTACTAGCCAAACATTTTCTTTTACTA
>JAPEIX020252548.1:0-22601 GCA_026122405.2 Zoanthus sansibaricus
AATTCAATTAAATTCAATTCAATTCATAAATGGTTGAGTTTTTCACTACCGGGATATATTAAAGGTTATACTGGATGGGTAGGGAGAAGGAACTACCTAGGTAATAGTATTAATAGCGGCGAAAATTAAATACGTTATTTTAGTATATTTATACCATTTAGTATAAATGCGATTTGCAATTGATTTGTTTAAACACAGTAGATGTGAGACAATATTTATCTCCAAAACAATAGATATTGGGGCCAAATTGAGTAATATGTCTGGGGTAGAATGACAGTGTAAAGTGGTATTTAGGGATACACAAGGCTATTTATATCGCCGCAATTCAAACAATGAACTGTAAACCTGAAATCTCCTTGTAAGGTTTAATTAATTAATTAATTAATTAATTACTTCTATTTATAAATCTATTATAGAGATAGATATGAAACTATTTTTAGTTTTCAATTCACAACGATTCGGTGTCTTCATGCCTTCATTAATATCGAGTAATACATTATGTCTGTACTGGGTATAATTCATTGATTGAGGATTGAGTTCTGGTGGTTAGTAGTTCAACTGGTGATATGTCTGGGGTAGAACGACATTGTTAAGAGGTTTTTGTGGATATACGTTTACATGAATGCTTGTATAGTTGTCTCCTTGTGCTCAGTTTCTGGTGAACCAAGTCTGTCCTATTCAGAAATATGGAGAACATTGGTTTTTATCACTGTTGTTAAAAGTAGACTATTTTCATGTTTAAAGCTAAAAAACTCTTAGAAAGCCACCTGAAACCATACCTTTCAAACCCTCACGAACCCCACATTTCTACACTCTAAAGTTTATTGCCCCTCCCAACTTCTCGTCATGACCTCACTGACTCTCCAGTCCCCCCTGCCAGAAATAATGAACACTTGCTTAGCTCGTCGAAGCAACTCCAGCAAGGTTGTTGAATATTTTGAATAACAATGAGAGTTGTCTGCTCTCATTGTACCAATGTTCTCCAGTTTAGATTTTTTAGTATTTCTATTACACTTGTTTGCTCGAAAAGTGTCCACCTAACTAACCTTCCTTTTTAACTTCTAACTCTAATTAGTTACTTACTAAAGACGATTAATCTTTAGCCATTTCAGTTCCAGACAATTCAGAGAAACTTAAAGCAGAACTGGAGAATCGTTCCTCAGGATAGTCCCAGATAACTCTGAGAAACCCACAAAAGAACTGGAGAATTATTCATCAGGATAGTGCCAGATAAGGCTGAATAGCTTACCGCAGAACTACATAATCTTTCATCAGGGTAATCACAGACAAGACTGAGAAACCTCACAGTAGAACTAAAGTATCTTTCATCAGGATAGTTCCGCGCCTATCTGAGAAATTCACTGCAGAACTGCATGGAGAATCATTTATCAGGATATTCCCAGGCAAGTCTAAGGAACTTACAGCAGAACTGGAGAATCGTTTATCGAGATAGCTTCACACAAGTCTGAGAACCTAACAGCTGTTATCATAATATCAAAATAATTTGAAAAAAAAATAAAAACTCAAAAGGATTATATTTCAATAAAAGTCTTGCTGTAAACAAAGGGAGACAATTTTTATCAGTTTTACAATGTATAATATATTACAAACAAAAAATATTTTCAAATGCTTCCTTCCTGTTTTCAGCACGAATCTTACTTACTTACTTTTCATTTGGCGTTCTGGTATCAAAACAGCACCTTGAAAATTATAACTTTCATTAACAATTTATGGTATACTTACGAAGCGAAAGTAAAGCGAATTATAAATAAGCTGTAGATAGATCAATTCTATTAGTAGTTTTGTATGATCAAATATTCTATCTCTGTTAATCTCCCCTGCAAAAACTGATTTTCAGTACATAGTGCTCAACCGGTTTTGATTAACAACCACTTTCTGACTTGACAGGCATTTCAATATGACAAATTTAACGATTGTTGAAAATTCCAAAAAATCACAGTATGCACACGAAAAGCTTAATGCTAACTTTAGCAAATTAATTTCAAAATGATAATACCAATTGAACGTGTACAGTAAAACAAAAACTATGTTTACAAACTTTTTCCGGACTTTGAAAATTTGTTTGAAAAGCGTCTAAACCGAAACTATACGCGCGTGAGAATAAACCGGAGCATAAAACATTTGTTTACTTCTTCTTGTTAACTTTGCAAAACTAAAAAAACGTTAGAAATTTGAGCAGATGTTGAATCTTTTTAATTATTTTGAGGAATATAGCCCAAAATGTTGTTTAACCGAAAACCTTTTAAATATGTTTAGGAAAACCTTATTTTTATAATAATTTATGTAACTTGGGCGATAAGTTGGATACATTTTTAAAAAAAATTATGTGTTGAACAAACCGATCTATAAAATATTTTTATATCACGAATTTTCAGCAGCGCGTAATGCTGCCTTTCTCAAGTGTAATTTTGTGTATATTTACTTTCAGACCTAATTTGAAAGTTGCACCGGAAAAGACCTTCCTTTACAGATTTTACAAAAATGACCAACAACTATGTAACTTCGCACTGTTTTTAACAAAATGCTTTAGGCTTTCAGGTTATTTTACTGCCAGAATTTTCACGTCTTCTGCCAGCATATTTCCTAGTTTCTCAGACCGTATTTTTGGATGTGTTTGTGGACTAAATCAATGAAGCTTAACATAAATCTCTGTTCGACCTGCCAAGAATTAAAACAAAAGCTTAAAATTAAAAACTAACAATAATATTTTGTGTGGCTTTTAAAACATTAAACCCGAGAATATGGTTTACCGGATGATAAAATTAATATCTTCCCATGTTAATTAAAAATCCTATCTTAGTATCTAGTAGAGACGTACGAAATAATTTTTCGCCGTTCTTATTTTCGGATAGCTATATTCTAAGTACATTCTTATAAATAAGGTTTCTATTCAAGTAGGAAAATGTAGACGAGCGACTTTAGAGCAAATTTAACATTTATCTTACCAAGCTGAAGACGCAAACTACTTGCTTGCACCGCAAAAACGGGTAGAAGAATTGCTATCAAATGCTTCATTGTAAACAGAGTTTGCTTAGCTCCCATGAAACAATTTTTTTTTTTCGTTTGGTATGTCATATTTAGCGCCTCGTCAACTATTAAAAATAGATTTTAAAACGATAAATTAATGACGGCTATTGAAAACCAAAAATCCTATAGAAGTCAAACAACTATTGGCCAATAAAAAGTCCTTAACAACAAAGAGGAGTTTGCGCTTTTGTTTAAATTCTACAAGGGAGGTGTGAAGAAAAAAATATATAATTTCAGGTTAAAACAATTCTCTTTCGATACAAAAAATTTAACTATGTCGTCTGAATGGTTTAATTAGCTGTAATTCAAACATGTTACAGTTGAAATGTTTATGATCATCCTCCCAATATTGAGTACCGTACACTAGTATCGCTTTGTGCAGCGCTTATGAAAATTATCAGCTAGACGGCCTTTTTGAAATGCCTGCAACTCAAAATACACGCTTTTTTTATAAGAACAACTTTATATAAGAACAATGAGGCTCAGATAGGCCGAAAATCGAGAACAATTCAAGAAAAAGCTCAGGGCAAAGCTGACAAAAGTTGAAATGTTTCTAGTTAAAACTTTACTTGTAAAATCGTTAAGCAACATAAAAACTGACGACCTGCACATGCAGTGATCAGTAATCTTGGATAAATGTACCGGGATCTCTTCAAAGTACAGAAGATCAGCATTGTTTTTCAATGTCTTGAATATTTGTTTTGATTTGTAATTTCAAACCGCTCAAATAAATACGAACAAAATTAAGACCAAATCGAGGCTGTAGCAGCCAAAAAATTAACAAAAATGAGCCTCGGCAAAAGTTATAATTGTTGTTATAAAAAAAAACGTGAAAAAGAGTCAAAAGAACCTGTAGTGCCTTTTACAAGATTATTCAAATGAGAACGTACTAAACTACACTAAACAATTACATTATAAACGCCAGTAATTGATTCTAAAATGTTATATAATCATAAGAACCCGGTTTGTTCTTTATTATTTTTAAGTAAGTTTTTGCTTTAAAAATTTGGACGATTTTAGTGTCATCTAAAGGTTTTTCGCAATTAAACAACTGAAAATTGTAGCTTCTTCTTTATAAGCTGAAATTCGTGAAATACCCTTTTGTTTGTTTAATTGTTAAAGCAATTTTGGTGACGGTTGGAATTATCTCAAAATTCAGTACATGCAGATCATCCTAAAACGCTTTTATCAACCTAAGTAGCCATTATATGTTTATATTACTCATTAGATATTTTAGTTCCGAAGTTGAGACATATGTTTTTAAAATTTTTCTTTTATTACAAACGCAAAATAGACTTTGATGTTCCTGATGATTTAGATTTAGATCTTTTTAAGTACACAATGGTAAAAACTTCGTACTTACCAATTTCTGTTTGTATTTTGAAAGGGAATAAGGGAATGTTCTCCTAAAATTCTTTAAATCCATTAAGAAAATCCGTATAAATGAAAGACCTTGGGTAACTCAACACCATTACCAAGTCAAAAACATTTAACTGATCGAATAGCTGAAGGTGCAAGATGACAAAGAATACATTCAATTCATAAGATCGAGATACATCATTAGAGTGCACGAAACCCGTCGTATGTGGTGTGAATCAAACACGCTGCTATCATTTATATGCTAATGTAAGTCTTATGAAAGGATTAATGGTTTAACAGCAAAAACAGACACTTTTTAAAACTTGCTCATTGCTTAATATTAATGTCTAGAAAATTGGGAAAAGAATATTAAGTGGACGACCCAGAAATCGAGGTTCTAATCTCGATTCTAGCAGAAGAGTGACAAACAACCCTGAAGTCGCGCTTCTGATCTCTATTCTAACCGAAGAGTGACACCCAACCTAGAAGCCCCGGTTCTGGCCTCTATTCTAACTGAAGAGACAAACGACCTGGAAGCCCCGGTTCTGAGATCAATTCTACCCTAAGAGTGACAAACTACCCAGAAGCCCCGGTTCTGACCTCTATTCTAACCTAAGAGTGAGAAACAACCCAGAAACCCCGGTTCTGATCTCTATTCTAACCTAAGAGTGACAAACAACCCAGAAGCTCCGGTTCTGATCTCTATTCTAACCTAAGAGTGACAAAGAACGCAGAAGCCCTGGTTGTGATTTCCATTCAACCTAAGGGTGCCAGAAGCCCAGGTTCTGATCTCCATTCTAACCTAAGGGTGATAGATAACCCAGAAGCCCCGGTTCTGATCTCTATTCTAACCTAAGGGTGATAGATAACCCAGAAGCCCCGGTTCTGATCTCTATTCTAACCTAAGAGTGACAAACAACCCAGAACCCCCTGATTTAATTTCCATGCTTATCAAAACATTTTAAAAAGCCCATAGGAAGCGGTGCTGTTCTCCATTTGAATCAAAAATGGTCCCAGAAGCCCCGGTTTTACTTAGTATACATTCTTGTCAACAGGTAAAAATTGAGCCTGAACCTGGTTTCTGTACTCCATTTTATATCAAAAAGAAAAAACTGGGGAGAAGCTTCGGTTTTGGTCCCCACTTTTGCTAACAAGTGAAAAGCAGCACAGAGTCGCCGGTTTCAGTCTCCATTGCTGCTGAAGGAAGAGAAGCTGCACAGAGGACAGGATTCTGTGGTTATAGGGACAACAAATCAATTATCTTGTCATGTTCCTCGATCTTTCTCACTCTGCTGATCTTTCAGATACTTAATTTTTTCAGGTACAGTCAGTGATCAACAGCCAACTTCTCCATAAAGAGTTCTAATTTAGCTTTTAGAGCTGCATGGGAACGCAGTATAGGACAGCGTTTCTTTAGAATTTGCTTTTTAAAAGTTTCTACTTTAGAGTTCGGAAATGCGAATGCAGTAAATGCAGCGTTTCTTTAGCACTTGCTTTTTAAAATATTTGAAGTTAAGACCGCAGTATGAAGCGTTACTGTAACATTTTCCTTTTTAAAAACATTTCTATCGGAAATAGGAACGCGGTAAACAGCGTTTTTATTTTGAAATATTTCTAGTTTAGATTTTATTGCTTGGGACGTGATATTTCTATGAAGAGATTTTAAAGTTAATAAAACTGCCAACGTTTTTGTTTTGAACATACAATTAACTGTCATACATGTGAAATAATAATTTCTAATTTCGACACCTTCTATTTCCGCAGTTGCCCAAAGCGGGCATTTCAAAAGGCACTTTCGTGAAATCATCGTAACACACACTGGCTTTCGGAAAACTGCAAAACAATAAACTGAATATATCTGCATAAATCATTGCTGGGGGTCTCTGAGAATTTTTGACTCATGCCTTAATTGACCTGAGATTGCCATTGTCTGAAGTTACTATATTACGTTTTTCAAGTAGCGCTTTTAAGTTAGTCTTCTCGTGACAAAATTGGAAAGCACATGAATCAAAATAACCGAAAAGATTCTTTCTATAATTTTATTCCTTTAAATACCGCATTGATAGCTGCATAAGGCAGTACCCACATGCATGCTTTGCTTGCGTATTTTTTTACGTTTACTCAGTTACTGGCCTACACCATAAGAATTTTTTTTTCTGTTACTCGTTTGCCCGTTAATCCGTTACTCTTAACTCATTATATTACTACGTTACTCGTTTTAGAAACACCCGGGGAATCCAGGAAACCATTTATCAGCTTTTATGCATTCCGCCTTGCTCCATTTATCCGCAGATAAATGATCCATTATCATACTTTCTCAAAGTCAAAGAGATGTTTCAATGGTTTGATCACGCGATCTTTTAATTCAGTCTTAATAGTACCATAAAATTATCATTACGCACAATTCACTGAGTATGACTCCAACGTTTATTTATGTTGTTACAAAGCGAAACTCTGCAGAATCCCGCCAAGGGCTTAAAAATTGTTTTCAGTCTTCATTCATTCTATATAATTATATACACCGAACGCATTTAATATACTTTCATGTCACCATTTTATTAATTCCATGCGTGTTCACTGACTTATCCATAAAGAAAATAATGCTTTGAAATCCCTGCAGTTACCTCATAGTCATACATTGCATTAACTGGCTGCGTTTTCAGCGTGGTTAGTCCTTGTAGTGCAGTGGTCAACACGTCGGACTAGTAAAACCGAAGATGTGGGGTTCGATTCCCGCCATGGGCTTGTACCATTTTTGAACAACAAAATATGAAAAATGCATGGAGGAGCTAAAGAGTATTCTAGATGAAGCAGAAATAAGTTCGTGAGATCAATCTCGAAAACAGTGATGGTAAAATTAATAGCAGAAATTGAAGGTAGTTAATATTAATGAGAATAATAAGGATATCGGATCGAGCAACGTCATAAATGGCGGCCTATTGATCTAGTAAGAAATGAAATATAAGAGTCCCCTTAATAAAACAGAAAACTTGCAGCTGGCGAAATCGGCAACTTTTAACTGTTTTCATTTGTAATTGCAAGAGGTTCACAACGTTTTTGCTTGCTGAAATACTACTTAAATTTAATTAATATTGATAACAACGACGACGACAATGATGACGATGATAAATGATATAGATTGTAAAGATAAATATAATGAGTGGCTGGGATATCAATGAATTAAGCATCATCCGCGGGGATCAGTGTGGAAATAAAAATCGATTTTTTAAAGCTAAATTTAAGTAGTATTTCGGCAAGCAAAAAAGTTGTGAACCTCTTGAATGACAAGAGCAATTTTAGTTATAGCTACTGTTTCTTACTTTCTCATTGGTATCATTATAATTTATTATAAATAGTATTACACACTTTTCAGCCTCCATGGCCAAGCTCCTCAAGTATAAAGGCTTTAAAAATTTTCCTTCAAATGTTTCGAAGTATTGACTCTCAATTTAAAATTTTCTGAAACCATCTCGAATTTAAGAGTATTAAGAAATACTGTAAGAGGAAAGAAAAACAAGCTATAACAAAGCAAATTTAACTAATTTGAAATTGTCTTACTCTAGCTAAAATTTCCCAGAAGCAAGTATCATTTTTTCGATGATACAGGTTAAAAAAACTATGGACTATTGTTTCGAAAATGTGATTCCCATGCCAATTTTAAATTGTATTTTTGTTATGTTTCTGGGGCAAACACTTTTAAAAAGTTGGTGCTCATTAATTAATCTTACAGTGGTACCAAATACAGCACATTCAAAACATTATATACCCTCTCCGAATTACAATTAGTGAAATATTAACGAAGTACTCAATGCAATGTAAGTCAAATCGCGTCAATAAGTGAATAAAAATGACAGCCGAAAAAGCAAAACCTAAAATCGGACAAATTTACGTAATAAGTCAGAGTAATGTTATCTAGCAGAGCTATAAATGTCTTCATTATTTATTTTCTGTACGTGGCACGGCGGTTTGAAAACAATGACGTAATAGAATAATCATTGTAGCAATGTACGTCATAGTTAGAGTCTTCGCTTTCCTCGAAGACATAACAAGCGGCAAAAGTAAAAAAAACGATATCCAATTCAATTATTGAGCAATCTTCGCGGATGTGTAACCAATTTTAGTACAAATGCGAAAAAAGTCTGATTGAGGCATTCGAACCTTAAACAACAGGGTCGGCAAGGGTTTTTGGGTATACGGTATTTCGGGGTATTTAATATTAGGTAAACCGTCGGCAAGGGGTTTTGGGTATACGGTATTTCGGGGTATTTAATATTAGGTAAACCGCATTTTAATACTAAAAATTGCGTATTAAGTATTACAGTTTTCTTGATTTTGGTATAAAGAGTACAATAGTAAAAAATCTATATTGCCCAAACAGAAATTCTTCGGTTTAAGAACGGTTTAAATCTCAATGAAATCTGATTTCGATGGCCATTCATGGCCTTTGTAGCCTGCTAAAACAGCCGAATACAATTTAACTTACTGACGGATGGGTTCGTATAAACATTGCCTGATATCTGAAGAAATAGTTCGTTGCACTCAAGATGTTGGGGTGCTAATAGGTAAGCCCTGAACCAACTCGCTCACTCCCGACTAATTTTGTGTATGAAGTATATCATGTTTTTTTCAAATTTTGGGATTTTACATGAATTTTAAATTATTTTTGGGTATATTAAATGTTTCTTTTCGGGTATATTGGTGTTCCACTACCCATCCTGGGTATATTAAATGTTTCTTTTCGGGTATATTGGTATTCCAATACCCATCCTGGGCAAACATGAAAGGAAAAACATCAAAATATATCCGACACAATTTCTAGATTTTTCGAAGTGTCTTAATTTAGCTAGTTACTAAAATAGGCTTCTATTTTTATTTGTGCAAACTGATCAACGGAAATATTTAAATTGTTAAGTGTTTTCGTGTCGTCAATGGTTTAAGGTATTTATTAATTCAGTATAATTTACATAAAACATCCAGTATATAAAGCAAGAACATAAAATTTCAAGTTGCTATTCATTCTTTAAACAGCTCTGCAAGAGGGAAGTTTATAAAACGCAAACTCAAGTTAAATTAAATCCGAACTCCAAGCTCGGGCTAGAGAAAAGAGAAGTCGATGACTGAGCAAAAACCAGTTCTGAAATTGAAAAATTAGAATATTTCAAAATAGGGTTCATATTAATAAAAAAAGGTAATGACATTGCAAACGACAATAATGACCACAGTAAATTAGAATTTGATTTTTTCTGCAAACGTTTTTCAAAAAGCTGTCATACAAGCTGTGTCTCGTTGGACGTCAAAGTTTTAGTTGACTAAAGCTCCTAATTCTAATTTGCTTTTTATCAAATTTAGTAGTTTTAAATTTAAAAAATAGATAAAAAGAAAAAAAAATGGAAAAACGAACTTCCAATACATAGCTTTAATGTCCAACAATTCTTTGTTGAGTTAAGCTACAAATTTGAGTCAGACTATCGTAACAATGTTTCAGCCGATCGACGAGGTTCACAAAATCTTTTCATTATTACATTATGCAGTGCAAGGATCCAGGGTGAGTTGTTCAAAGGTTGGTTAACTTTAATCTTGGCTGGTTTAGGTAATTCACGCAGCAATTTTTTTCTAGGAAAAGGTTTATGATTCCTATAAATTACGATTCAGATATTTGTTAATCTCAAACTTACTGCTTTCTGTATAAAGTTAGAAAAAAAGCATGGATTTAAAACAAACTAACCCTAGGTTAGTGCTACTTGGCTCAGTTTGAACAACTAGACCCTGATTACTAGAGCAACTTCTGCCGACAAAAGTTTGACTTAACAAAAACGTCATCCGCTTGCAATACTTTTGCGATGATCGCGTTGGTTAGATATTCAACTTTAGCTTGTCTAACTAATGCACTATAATTTCTTGCCTAACAATTAAAGAAAAACCTACTCAACAAGTATCTAGTTCATTGAGTGTTATATACTTTTTGCCAATGTAACCCTCGTCCTTCAAACGAAGAAACAAACGCGTATAATCCATAAAAGCTGTTTATTTCAGGTGTAACCAAAAATCTCTTCAATCTTTCCTGTTAGTCTAGTTTGAACATATTCCAGTTTTGCAGAAAAACAAAGTTCCATATTTTAAACATCGATATGAATAAAGTTATGGACAGAGAAATTTAGTGGAGGAGGAGGCGCGCGTGCCGTATCCAATGACGCAAACTGATTTTAAGAACGCAATTCCGTGATTGACTGAAAGGAATCATTGTTTAGACTGTAGTATTGCTTTGATTGACGTCATTGAGTGGCTAAATATAGTTCCTAAAACAATGAAGGTTGAATTAATCCAAAGTAAGCAAGTTTAATTGGCAACCTTATGGTTGTTACTCCTTAAGACGAAAAATGTGCATAGTGGGTAACACGATCCGCGTGCAAAATTCTTATTAATGGCATTGAATTGTGAATAAAGCTGAAATTGGTCAAAGTCTAAAAGTTTCCAAGAAAAATAATAAAACAAATTTTCGCTTCTGAACAAGATTCAAAAACATTGAATAATTCATTTCCTCAACAATTGGCAATTGTATAATCATTAAAATGCCTTTTTTATTTAAAAACTCTATTTGAATATAAGTGAAAAATCGTTACAAATGGCGAACCAAACAACAGGGGAGGTAGAAATTGAGATCAAATGTTAAAATGCCGAACGTTGAACAACAAAAAAGAATTTTCAGACAAAGATAAAGAAAGTTAAGTTCGTTTGAACTGGTTTTCGACTGGAAAGTTTATGAAAAAGTTTCAGATGCGAGATTAGCCGCGGTGTACGAGGTTTTTGATCTTCCAATATCAGGCCTGACTTGGTCAAGCAATTAGAAAGATAGTCCTTCGATAATTTTACGAAGCTCGTTGACTTGGCAAAACGCCGCATTTATTAGACAATTCAAGTTAGTGTTCAACACCAAATCATCGTAGTGTAAATCCTCGTGTATACGTTTCCAGCATTAGCATTCATTTAACAACTAGGACGCGGGGCTGACGCTTAAAACGTCATCTTTTAAATGCAAGCACAAAACTCTAAAGATAGCGATGATTATAAATTCATCGCGACCTTGATTTTTCTATTAAATTACGTGATTAGAAAGATATATTCGTCTAAATTTCAAACCAGAAGCCTGTAAATGGAAACATCACCCAACGATTCAGTTTTCCATGTATATCAAATAAATGAAATGGCCTGATTGTTGCACTTACCAAACTATGATAGAATCCCAGTCCGACATTTTGATCAACGACAACAGATTTTTTTTTGTATGACCGGGCTTGAAAGAACGTTTACCAATCTAGGTATATTTTTTAATTTCTATTGCTTTTATTAGAATCTATTTTTCTTTACTTCAAAAGTTTATTTTGGTTTGAATGCAAAAATCGTTTTTCAGTTCTCAAATTGTTTTGCGGTTAGTAACTTGTAAGATGGTGGTTAAATCACTCTTTTGCACTCGTGAACGAATTCTTTAAGATTTTAAGATAACTATTAAGAACTTTAGCTATAATTTTCAGCCGTTGAATATACTAAAAGGCTAAAAATTGTTACTGACAAAATGGAAAAAGCTTCCCGTATTTCTTATTGTACTCTGCTCAGATTTACGGCAATTTTAAATCAATTCTTACAACAAAGTTCACACTTTTTTTCACAAAATTATTCCGAAATGTTTCTATTCTGTGCAAGAACCGACCACGTACATAAAAATTTGAAAGGAAAAAAAATGACAAGCTGCTCCGAACAAACGCGATTATTCAGCAAAAGCAAACTGATTGAACTTTTTGCTAAATGGTGGAGTGAGGGTTGGTAACAAAAAACAAATTCGATTTCCCTGTTTTTGCTTTGCCGTCTGACCGCTCGCTTGTAAATTCAACTTGAAATTAATGTTGCCGCTGAAAGGAATAAATCCACAAAGCAAAAGTTGGATGCCAATTTTTATTGGGTATTGTACGGCTAGCGAAAACCAAACAATAGCTTTTTATCATAGGTTATCCTATTTGAGCTCCCTTAGCAGCGAAGCTCAGTGGGTTAACTTTTGTGTGTAAAGTTTTTCGTCAACAACGAAAAATTATAATCTAGTAGTAGATAATAACAGCGAAAAGAGGACCGCACTATCAGCAGAATTTCCCATTCACACATAAAGTTCAAATATCCGGTATAAACAAAACGACCAGATAAACGGCACACATAAGAAAAACTTGTTCCAATTTTGAAGACAGTATATATCTCGAAAACACAACTTACCCAACAATAACCACGACAAAATCAAGAATGTTCCACCCGTTTCGGAGATACGCGTTTGGATGAAAAAGGAAGCCATAAGCGATAATCTTTATCACAGCTTCGATGAAATAAATGACGACAAAAACCAATTCGGCTACTTCCTGCAGAAAACAGAGACGAGAAAATCCAATTTTGAATGAATAATGTTGTCAAGTTTTCCCAAAAGTTCACTTATACTCACTCACAATAGCGGAATTACCACATTTCACATTTATTATGAGAGTTTTATGCGGCTTACCAAGTTTTTGTTTAACTCCGTTGTGTCTCCGTTTGGCAATGGTTTGTCCAGCGTTAGCACAATGCAGTTGCTTGCAATCGTCAAAAGTATAAAATATTCAAACGTCCTGGCTATCGTCAAGGACCAAACAGAATTGCGATTGTCCACATGAGGGAAAACAATTACAAAAGTAAGCGAGTCTAACATGAGCGTTATAAATTAATCACTAGTTTTTGTTTATTGGTAATAACTTCATTTTGCTTTTCCAGTGAAAAATCAAAATAGAATGCAAAACTACAAAAACAGTTGCCAAAGCGATGTTTTCATCTTTTTTTTCAATAAAAATACTTCAAAACCAAATTGACTTCAACTAAATTTTGACTTGATTTGCGATACGTAAGGTTAAAGCTTGACCCAAGTGTAACATGAAACTTGGTGGAACTATAAATCCGAGCAAGGAACCAGAGTACGAAGTTATTGCGAAGCTAGCTCTCAACAGGAAAACAAGCAATTTACTTGCCTCCTAAAAGACAATTAGGAAAATAAAATCTAAATTCAAACACAAATTTCCCCCAAAAGGATATTTTGATTCAACAACTTTCTTGCAGTAGAATCGCAGGGAATTGTCTTCTCCTAAACAGAGTAAGGCTCTGTTCGAGCGATTCGCGACTTCTAGGACATGATCTCCATACAACGACATGGAGCGGTACTTTCGCTGGAAGGCTTCAGTCGCAGCGCGAAGTTTTCTGTTTTCAGTGCCAGCCAATGTTTTGTTCGTCTCTTCTTCTGCCATCGAACCATGTCAATTATACAACCTACAATTCCTATTATACTAAAACGCTGGTGAAACAAGAAAGAAAGCCATTAATACGGCATAAAACGTTGGGATTTTTCATTACTTTCAAGCCGATCTCGGCTTGCAGTACGTAAAGAAAATTATTCCTAAATTAAAAATGCGTTGTCAAAGTCTATAATTTACATACAACGCCGGCCAATCGTCATTCGCTGCCCATATTGCTGAATGGATGTCTCTATCAGCTTGTGTAATTGGTATATCTTGAAAAATAAAAGACAGTGCTGTTCTTTTCTCGCAAATACAGCTGCCTTGCTGCATCAAATTAACGGAACAAGGCTTTGAAAACTATCGTCATTGTCCGACGTTTTCGGAAGGGATATTTTCGTTAGTGAGACTGAGAATTGAATATATACACGGCTAAAATTTATTCTCAGTTTTAATATTGAAAATTTATGTTCCATAAACATTTATATTACTGTGGTGTCGCCGTTTTTAACAAAACAGGATTTAAAATGAACACGAATCTTGATTTTTGTTTCTAGCTGTTCGGTGATAACATTCTTATCCAGTTCGAGATTTTACTGAAAGGTAACTTTGGAACACCGACATTATATTACTTTCAATTCAATGTGATAAAAAACTCAATGAAGATTTCCATATTTTTAATTCTGACAAAATTTGCCACAGTAGGAAAGTTTAATTGCGTGAAATGATGCGGTTTTATACCCGCCAAACTACACAAAGACAAAAAACACGAACGACTCAAAACAATCCCCAGAAGCGGACAATAATTTTAACTATCATGATGGACTTTAACTTCCAATTGTTGACTTAAATTTCGTTAATTTTCTCTGATCAACTGCGACGATCAAACTGACCAGTCGATCTTAAGTTTACTTAAGCTAAAAAAGAACGCGTAGAAAAGCAGCAAGATAACAACGCTTAAATCTATAACAACTCTTCCGCAACCGTTCCAGTGTTCAAAGTGTCGCTTCTCTCGTTATCATGTCAAACTGGGTCAATTTTTGATGCTTCTTACAAAATTTATAAAGGACAATAAAACCTATTTTTTAATTATTTGTTCGATTGTTTGATCGATAGATTATCCATAATTGTCTTCAGCTAAAAACATTGTTCTGCCATCTGGCAACAAGAGAAGACTTTCAGCACTTTTAACTGAATCACGTTTTTGATGTGATTCAGAACTGACTAAACGGTAAATATAGAATCTTTGAGGTTATTAGCTGGTACGTTTCAACCGCAATGTACAAAGACTGCTTAATTTTGAGAAGCAGAACAAATTTTGTTTTAAAAAAAAGTCAACATTAAAAAAGTACGGATATTTGCATAAGTCTATAAGGTTTACCTACAGTCGCTGTAAAACTTCAATGTGTCGCTCGCTGCCTCTTGCGGCAGTGGCTCTTGTGACAGTTGCCACAACTCTCGGGCGTCTTTTTTAGCCAAGAAGACCTAATATATTTACATAAATATTTATAAAAAAGAAATTATGGCACGTAAATCTGCGATTGAAATACGGCTTTCAACAAATAGCACGAGAAAGCAGCGGTGGAATACCAAAAAGTTAAATTTAGTAATTATTTTTTTTATTTGAAAATCCAAAGCAAGTTTGAAAAACATAAGTGCTAAATCTACTTGAAAAATTAGCAGTATACGGAAATTGCCTGAATCACTAAATTAGTGCTAGGGTTTCGAATGGAGTGAAAGGTTGAAAACATAAAAAAGCCAAAAGGTAAATCTGTGAAGTGTGACAACATTTTAAAAACAGTCTTACATCATGTATTGTCAGTTGTCCGAAATGCGCTAGTTTTAAATTTTAATATACGATAGTTGAACTATGAAACAAAATTCTTTTCAAATAAAATAAATCAAAATTCGAAAAAATTTGTTAGAAAATTGGAGAAACAGTATAAAAAAATGACCATTTATAGTTTGCTATCAGTATATTGCGTTATTTCCATTCAGTCCTAAAATTGATTCAGGTGGCAAATTCGCGTTTTCTCCTCAGTCTTAAAACCGAAATTCAATATAGCATAAATTTCTATCTAAATCAGGCTGAGAGATACCCAAGGAAAACTTATTATCTATACTACTTTTAAACATAAATGTAGCTTCACGTCAGAAATCAAATTTCTTGCAGCAACTGAAACTGAACTGGTGTTTCTATTTATTTACGGAAGAAAACATACTTTTAAGTAGTTTTTACAACAATGGCAACACAAAACTCAATGGATCCTAACTTCATCAAAGTTTCTGCCTAATATAAGCACTTAGATTGAATGAAGTTAATTACTCCAAAATCATTCTATTTCACAGTGATCATATTCGGTTTTGAACTGTTCATTTACACATTTCTTACTTGCCTGGAAGTCCTAATGCTGCATTTTTATATGTTATCAATAATTCTAACAGCTGATATTTCTCCGTGATTGTCTCCCAATATTTCAGTCAATAAAGCAAACTGGGTTTTTCAAACGTCTTTTTTAACAGTGACGTGACTATAGATATAAATAACTCCTGACGTCATCATACAGCTGTTTTGCCTAGGAAAAAACTGATTTCTCGCCATCTTGTTTGATCGTCTTCAGTTTCTTTTTATACACGCCTCCAAGTGATTATATACAACACATGATTCTAACAGGGAGCCTTATATTTCGATTCTGGTTTTAGTGAACACTATCAAAGTGTAAAGTGTGTTAGTTGGAAAATGTAATGAGTTGCTAAAGAACGAGCAATAACTTGGTATTGTGTTTAATTTGTATGAGAAGGAAAGGAAAAAAGAGAGACAAAAACATAAAACATCCACAAAATTTTGACTTTCCCGCTCTCTTATCAGATTTTTTTCTCCTGAATTTTGTAGCAGTATTTTTATTCTAACTTAAACCTCGATTAAAAAATACACTAAACTTAACATAATAACCACTAAATATTCAAAGATAATCAACAACATAACAAAAAAAAACAGAATTGATCTAGGAAAAAGAAAGTTAATGTTAATAGATCGACTGCTGGAGCAAACCTATGCACTCAGAAAAAAATGGAAATTTGCGCTAACCGATAAAGTATCAAAACCATGATTTCAGCTAACTTTAAGTGTTTCAATAAATGCTTGTGTCTTAGAAACAGCGTTAAAAATACAAATGTTTTTAGACAATGAATAAGAATATGTCAAAGTATATTTTAATTATTAGAAAATATTTCCGGGTTCCAGTTATCAAACTAAAAATTATACAACAAGCAAAACTTCGAAGTCTAAGAAATTCATTTCCTGATGAGGAAAAAAAGACACGAACAAATAAAGTCTTTGATATACTGACATCAACATTTTGACAAACTACTTTTTTTGCATGCTTCCTTTCCCTAGCAAAGAGGCTACCTGTTCCTTGCTGTCTCTTTTTCAACTCCTCAATTTTCTTTTTATTAAATTAACACGGAAAGAATTTGTTTCAATGAAATTTGCCCACACACACACACACACACAACCAAGTTATACGCATGCGCGTAATACGTACTTCCATAGCCTCATAAACAATTACTGTTGAATATTTCAAGTTTCCCTTTCATCTTTTCGTACTTAAGTTAAGCGAAACCTAGAAAGCATATTTGAAAATGATCAAACAATAAGATGAAGGGAAAAAAACATCCGCAACATTACTTCAAACAGACAACTGTGTTTTTGATTTACAACTACAGATAGATTTCTTTCGGTCTACTCAGTTTTGAATATTGTAAATATATTACTACGAGCTGATTTTATATTTGAAAAATGCATTTTTCCTCAAGATATTTTGGCTTAAACACTGCTATTATTCAAGGGTAATCGCTAAAAACCTAAAATATAAACATTTAAGCGGAAATGTCAAATTATTCTAGTGGTAGATACTATATTTGAAAACCGCCACGAGCTGACGAGATTTCACTAGCTTCATCTAACAAATCTTTGCGCAAACAACACCTATGAATATGATGCTTGGAAACGACTTTTACTTTTGTCAATGTTAAGATGACAGTTCCCATAACCTCTAAATGATGGAAACTGGTAAAAGGCCATTAGTAAACTCTACTTTGATTTAACCTAGTTATATAATGCCTGCACTGTCCTTTTGAAACATCAAGATTATTTCAAAGTATCAATCTTATTCTTGGTTGTTTGCTTCCTTTATTAGTTGCACTTACTTCGAAAGCCCACCAACAATAACTTTTCAGTTTGGCTTTTTAATGACGTCACAAACGTTTCTTTCAAACAATTATGCGTTTACTAATGATTATCCAAACATCTAGTAATTCCTCGTTAATCAACATTTTCCTTAATCCTTTAAGCGATTCAATTTTGTCATTAAGTTTATTCAAAATTTATAAAAATAACTAAAAATTGAATGTGCTTTTTTAGGGTTTGAGTTTAATTTCCATTTCTTTTCTGAATGAAGAAGAGCTAAAGTTAGAAATGGTATAATCTCCTTTTTTCATTTGAACTCTATTGCTCGTTTAAAAATTCGTATTTTCCTCTACTAAACGTTCGCAACTAACGCAAACTAAATTCACACAAGACACCAGCTATATATGTGTGTCAAGTTTTAAAAACTGATCATGCGCCAAAACTCTTATAAAATGATTTATCTTTTGAATATGATAACTAGTTAGTCGCAGATATGATTCTATAAATCGATATTTTTTAATTTTTTTTTCGCCTTATCTAAGTGACACATCAGTTATAGTTACAATTTTAGTTTCTTTCAGCAGTGTAAGTTTACGATTGACCGCACGAAATCTAAGCATTATCTCGGTATTCTAACCTGAAATAAGGAAATCTGATATGAGGCATTTGCAAAAAGAAATTGAAAGGACAAAAATTAGTTACTTCAAGGTTTAAATTTGCATAGTAATGCAAATTCTCCTTTTTAAAAGTACACGTTTATTAACAGCGATTAATTTATGACTAGACCCAACACCAATCAAGATTGTGAACCCTTGTGAGCCCACTTTTGAATCATTTTTAAGCTGGCGATTTCACTTTAATTTTTCCATATTAAAAATTATATATGGGGTACATAAAATAATCACGAGTAAATTTCCTGTTATTGTTGACGATAAAACTTCTATAAAAAGGGAAGTTGGTTATTAAATGAATAAAACAGTCGATATCATTCAAAACTGCGGGCATTAAATTGGTCATATCAAATGCTCTCCATGCTTGCCTGATACAACTCTATACAGTACAGAGAATCCACTGAAAGAATCGAATGCTGAATGTATCATGTTCTTCCGTATATTTAACATTGGGTAGTTTATGCCATGTGCACAGGGCTTTATATTAAAGGCAAAACAACAATAACATGATATTGAATGCAATCGGAAACCATTCGAGTTCCAGGTAGGATTTGAACCAACGATCTAGACGAATGCTCTAACCAATGAGCTACTGGAGATTCTATGGAAAGCAAGGGTCAACTTTTGGAGAAAACAAAGTGGTTAGAGCATCCGACTGGATCACGAAAGGGTCGTGGATTCAAATTCCATCTGGGGCTCGGATTTTTTTCCGACTTCTCAATGTTTTAATATCAAGCATTTGGCTTTAGTAAAAAAACTGAAAATAAAAAACGTATCTAAGCAGCTGATAAGCACAAATTTACCTCAAGATACTAGCAGATCAACAATAAAAGAGCTGTTTCCAAGGCGAAAGATTCGCCTAAGCACAATCCTTGAACAAAAGTTGCTATAAAAAACTGACACAATTAACTAACATATGAAATTTGGTATTACTGGTATATTGGATCATACCTAGTGTGTTAGATAATACCTAGTATATTGAGTCATGCCTAGCATTGGATTATACTAAGTAAATTGGATCATACCTAGTATATTGGATCAAAACCAACATACTGGACCACACCTAGTATAACGCATCATGCCAATATACTGAACCATACCAAATACATTGGATCATGCCTAGTATAATGGATCATGCCTAGTATATTGGGTCATGCATAGTTTATTATATCTCACATAGTATATTGGATCATACCTAGTATATTGGATCATACACAGTATATTGAATCATGCATAGTATATTGGATTATACCTAGTATAATGGATCATGCCTAGTATATCGGATCAAGCACAGTTTATTACATCACACATAGTATATTGGATCATGCCAAGTCTACTGGATCATGCATAGTATATTGGATTATACTTAGTATATTGGATCATGCATAGTATATCGGATCATGCATAGTTTATTACATCACACATAGTATATTGGATCATGCCAAGTGTACTGGATCATGCGTAGTATATTGGATTATACCTAGTATATTGGATCTTATTATACGGCTGACTAAATTCGCGCACTCTGATTGGTATTATTATGGGAATCCTCTTTCTCTCTGTGAGCCAAAACTGGCAGAAAACCAATATTTGATACAAAAAACGCACCGCTTGGTACAAACTCCAATGAAAAACGCCTCTCAGTTAACTACAGTTAAAATGTAAACTATAGTTAAAATGCAGTTAGTCTTCCAGCACAGAACGAAAAAGTGGCAAAACATTCAGTAAGAAAAAGAGGAATTGGCCGACTCTACGACGCAGTGATTGAGTGCTCATCATAAGCTCTAAACATGTACGCCCTTTCTAGAAATGCAGCAAGTCGTGTGATCTATGACGAGATTGTTCGAGACAGGTTTTTGACCTTTACTGCGCCAATCGAACATCAAGTTAATGTGCAATATTAACATTAAGGGAATAACGAATTGTTGTTGTGTACTGTATTTTAAAATCATTTTAAGCTGTTTCATTTAGAGTTGGTTCTTCTTTCCAATAGGATGGGTCTCAAATTTAGCGTTTATATTTAATTCATTTAAGTGATAATTTCCATACTTTTTCCAGGTCTGGAAAAGTAGTTCACAAATTTCCAGACTTTGTACGACCCCTGTAAGTATGTTATTCTCATCCCTACATGATGAAACCACGTTTTATACAAGAAACAAAGTGTACTTTACCTTTAGTTAATAATAAAAGGTTTAAAGAAAAAGAAACGTTATCCTTTAAAGTTGTGTTCTTTATTATCGGTCGCCTGGATTGAAACTCCAAATTTTGTTTTTTAATGGGGATAAAATGTATATTTTCCACACGCAAAATTATTAAATTTGAAACGAATTTATAACCATATCATGTTACAAAATCGTTTTAATTACTGTTTATGTTATGTATCCATATTAGAACTCCACACATTGCCTTGATCATATGCCATCATGCATACACTTTAAACACCATTCATCACATAAATAAAACATTCATGAACAGAATTTAAAAGAATGTTAAAAGATATTTGAACACGCAACCTCAACACCAAGTGATGACTTAAAACAGCCTACTTTATAGTGTCAGCAGAAATTAACATGAGTGCAAGTTGGAATACACGTAAAATTTAGAATGCGATTCTTGATGGAGATATCTTGTGTTACACGTTAAAGAGCAAAACTTAATGTGTCTAAAAACAATTCTGTTGGCACAGCTGCGAACTCAAAATTCAAGGTTTTTCTGGGCCAATCTCAAAAACCCATTTTTCAAGGAATCCCAGGCCTGGAATGACAAAATTCAAAGGTTTTTCAAGCAGACCAAACCACGTGCACCATCCTCTATAATCTCCTTCTTTATTTTCTTCTCTAATTCCATAAACACAAAACAATCAAACCACTCAAAAAACTTCTTATTTTCAGAATCTGCCCTTGGATCCAACTTGGGGTGTATTACAAGATACATTACAATCAAAACTTTCAGACGAAGAACACTTTTTAGTTTCATCACTCTATTCCAATACCTAGGATTATAAACTTTCACTGGTCATCTCTAGTTAATAATAGTACTGTACACCAAAACAAGTGTTGTTTAGAGAAATTCCACCTGAGCTGTGGATCCTCTCGGAAATCTTCTGCCCACAACTTAATAAGGCCTTTCAACTTGTCAGCAACTTTTGGATGTCCCTGTTGTATAGGTAAGACAGATTTTTTTCAGTTAAACATAATTTGGTATTTTTATGCCCACTTTTCTTAAACGCCCAGATCTATGGCTTTAGAAATGAAAGACACCTAAAGTATGGCTTTGAAAACTTTAGTATGGGGTGAAAGGGATGCAGGGCAGTCTAATTAATCCATGGTTCATACTTTTTTTGTCCCTAGACTTACTGAGTGTTCTATCACTATTTAAAAATCAAGAAAACACTTAATTTTAAAAATCTACAGTATTACAAATCTCTATTAAATTATTGTAAGAACTAGAAAACAATTGACTTAGTTTGTTATTCTATAAAAAAAATTGACTTTGTTATTCTTCCTATTAATCAGTCTATTAAACAGATTAATAAATCTAATTTGTGTCATTACAAAGTGCAGTCATTGGCTGCATTAATGAAAGACCACATTTTACGAATGCATTTTTGTATTTCTTTTTAAGAAAACTTTTGGCAGTTTGGATGGGTCAAGGACAAACACTGGCTATTTAAATAAAAAATTACATGTATTATAGGAGGTGGTCAAAAAGTGGGATTATTTAACAATTAGACCTTGAGGACGAATGAACTATGAGTCAATTAGACTTCTCGGCCTCATGGACTACGAGTCAATAGTCCTCGAGGACGAATGGATTACGAGTCAATAGCCCATGAGGCCATAGGCCGAATGAGCTATTCAAACTTGTAGTCCATGAGGCCGAGAAGTCTACTTGTTTTAGTATAAACCTACTAATCGGCCGAAAAAGGATGTACAAATTATTTCATCCATGAAATCCTCTGATATTATAGCAAAATTGGGTCCATTACTATTTTGGTCCGCCATGTTTTCTCTACTAGTAGGCTATCACAAATAGACCTCT